>ONZH01028154.1:0-30769 GCA_900303285.1 Rhinella marina | reverse complement strand
TCACTAATTCAGTTCACCAATTTTATTAGTTAGGCTTCTGGCATTAGTGTACATACAATTAAGACGTCTTTGTATATTTTTTACCCCGTTTGTCAATTTACTATTACTTATGAAATGAATATCCGGGGTTCTTGGGTTACTTTGGTTGTTGTTTTGCACAGTCTTCTCCCTACATTCCTTACTAACCCCAGCCCCCACTAACCCCCCACTTTTCCTTCCTATCACCCACTCTCTATCTACACTATCTACCCCCTTATTAGTATGGGGCGCCCACCCTCCCCCCAGATCCTAGTTTTAAAAGCTCCTCCAGCTGTCTAACCATTTTTTTCCCCCAGGGCAGTTGCACCCTCCCCATTAAGGTGCAGCCCGTCCCTACTGTAGAGTCTGTAGCCGACAGAGAAGTCGGCCCAGTTCTCCATGAACCCAAACCCTTCCTTCCTGCACCAGCCTCTGAGCCACTTATTTAACTCCCTAATCTCCCGTTGTCTCTCTTAGTGACGCTCGTGGCACTGGTAGTATTTCTGAAAACACTACCTTGGAGGTCCTGGACTTTAGCTTCTCACCTAGTTCCCTAAAATCATTTTTAAGGACCTTCCATCTCCCCCTGACTTTGTCATTGGTGCCAATGTGTACCATGACCGCCGGGTCTTCCCCAGCCCCACCCAGCAATCTGTCAATCCGGTCCGCAATATGCCGAACCCGAGCACCCGGGAGACAACAACACACTGTTCGGCATTCACGGGTCTCGGCGACAGATGACCCTGTCTGTCCGCCTAATAATAGAGTCCCCTACCACCAGTATCTGTCTGGCCTTTGCTGCTCTCTCCTTTTCCCATCCTTCCTGCAGCGGTCATTCATCCTCCTGGTTTCTAGGAGAAACGGCCTGCTGCAGTGTCGCTGGTCCTGGGCTTTCATCCCTAATATCAGCCAAACAGGCATATTTACTAGGGCGTTCCAGCTCAGGACTAGCCTCCCTGGCACTTTTCCCTCTACCCCTTCTTACTACATTTACCCAGCTGCTGACCTGATAGTCCTGCTCTTGCCCATTTCCTCCCTCCTCCTCTTCACTGACCCCAGCCAGTGCCTGCACTGTGAGGTCTAAGCCTCTCTCCAGGTGTTCAATGCCCCTAAGTATGCCAAGCTGCTTATTTAGATCCAAGATCTGGGCTTCCAAATATGCAACGTGATTGCATCTAGTGCAAATGTATTCACCCATGAATGGTTCTTCAAGGCATGCATACATTGCACAGGACACACACTTAGTAGCATTGTCCATGGAGCACCTGCTAGATGGGGATATACAGTACAGTATAGAAAAACAGTAAATATGTGATAAGATGCGGTTTTGCTGTAGTTAAAGGAGCAGCTCAGATCAAGTTACAATCAAACAAGGAAAGTCCCTCCAACCTTACTTTTTCCTCCTTTCCTGCTACATACTAAGGAAATCCTGAAAACATGACCAGCAGGTGGGTCCTGAGGACTGGAGTTAAGAAACCCTGATCTAGATGGTAGACCATCGTTATCACATACCGAACCTTATGGAAAACAAGGAAGACAAGCATCACCTTCCAAACTGAAAGCTGATGAGTTCCGAGACCAAAGTATGAAATTAGAGAAGATGGTTTATCTAGAAGGGATCGTTCTGCTAAAGACATTTCAATAGGTTGCTGTGCAGGATATAAACCTTCAAAAAGAGAAACAAAGTATTTTTCAGCCATTTTCTAATTGTACAAAAAATGTGCCGGGCAAAAGATTCATATCTGATGTAAGATTTATCCCTAGGAGTTTACCCGTAGAAATATCTCCTTGACTGAACATTTCAGTCAATGACCTGTCCATCCTCCGAGAGCCCTCACATCCGTAAGTCTGGCCATACACGTGAAATAACTGCAAGCTTGTTCTTCTAGCAATGGTCTGAAAGCGATCACATGATTAAACCATGTACACCACTATTTTGGTCCATGAATGCTGCGGTAGCTGGGGGAGGGATGAGCTGAAAAGTACATGCCCTATTACTGTGGCACAGAATCGACTTGCTGCTCATTTAGCCTGGATTCTTCATTACAGAAGGGCCATCTGTGGTATTAATGATAAGCCAAGCAGGGGGAAGAAGTACACCATTATAGAAAATCTCTAGATGACAACTTCTCCTCTGAAGCAAGTTTCACCCCCCAGTAGCTCAACACCTGTACAGTGGATTACTTCCTGTCTTCTTTGACAGCTCTTATTGTTTTGTCACCTATTCCTCCTAAAACCTTCAAATTTCTTTTCCTAAATAAGATGAAACTTATACCTCGAAGAGCATCTGTCACTATGTTCAACTTTATTCAACCAGGCATACATTAGATGCTACTGGTGGCAGTTGAAGGATGGAACTGAGCATGTGCGTCCACCTCGGCAATGAGGCGGAAGGAGCAAAATAAAAACATCATGTGGCGCTATACAGATATATTTTATCAAATAACTCAGTGGCTCTACAACATTTTAAATTACATTCAGTTTTAAAAAGTATTCAAAGGTATTTTTCAAAGGACAACCTCTTTAAGTTGCTCCGGAGTTATAACATCTGAGTACTTGGCCATACTGCGCCCAAATTCTGTCCTCGTCTGTGTGAAAGTGCATGAAGCTTTCAGTCATATCACTGAAAAGACTGGGGATGGGCACTCTGAAACGTGAACCTAGGAAGATGCTGGCTTCAACAGGTAAAAGGAAACTGCAAAGGAACAGCTTGGTGGCCTTGGCCTAGCATCATGACCTAGTGGTCTCTTCTCTGGGGTCTACTGTGAGATTTTGATTACTATGGTACTACGGTAGTTAATTGATAATTGAACTTTGTTCCATGCCTTGTAAAAAAAGTTATAACATAATATTATTTTTGGTATATTATTGAAAAAAAACTGTGAAATTGGTTTTGTTCTTTCAGATGACTGGACCAGAAGCTCAGAGGAGTATCTCATATCTTCAGATTTTAAAGTAGAAGATGGTGATATCGCACAATACATCGTCCCATATATTCCCTTAGCCTTTCGCTGCAACGATCCATCATCTGATCCATTTAAACAGATTCAATCTTCTGATTCATCACTGACCTTTAAGAAAACTAAACTCCACAGAAGGCATGTGGAACATCCAAAAACCGAAAGGAAGGAGAAGCCATTTTCATGTTCAGAATGTGGAAAATCTTTTGTCCTCAAAGCAACTCTTGCCACACACCAAAGAACTCACACGGGAGAGAAGCCATTTTTATGTTCCGAATGTGGCAAATGTTTTACAGACAAGTCAAATTTTGTTGCACACCAGAGAATTCACACGGGGGAGAGGCCATTTTCATGTTCAGACTGTGGGAAACGTTTTAACCGGAAAACGGATCTTGTTAGACATGAGAGAATTCACACAGGGACGAAGCCATATTCATGTTTGGAATGCGGTAAATGTTTTGCCCTCAAAACAACTCTTGTAACTCATCAAAGAACTCACACAGGGGAGAAGCCGTTTTCATGCTCAGAATGTGGGAAATGTTTTACAAATAAATCAAATCATATTATACATCAGAGAATTCACACAGGGGCGAAGCCTTTGTCATGTTCCGAATGTGGGAAATGTTTTAACCGTAAATCCGAAATTGTTACACATCAGAACACGCACAGGCGCAAAGCCATGTTCATGTTCAGAATGTGGGAGGAGTTGTAGCTCTAAATCAAATCTTGTTAGGTTCACTCAGAGTTTTTTTTGAGGGGTGTAGCCATAGGGGGTGCAGAGGTAGCATTCGCTACCGGGCTCAGGAGCCTGAGGGGGCCCAAAGACCTGTGTGTCACATAAGAAGACACCGGTATTATAGAAAGTGCATGCTGGTCAAGTTACACCTCTGCCCGGAGGGAAAGGGTAGGGTCAAGAATTTGGCAATAGGGGACATGGTGGTGTCCCTGCCCCTGGCCACAAAGCCTTGAGGGAAGGAGGGCCCAAGCTGAACTCTTACACCGGGGGCCATGAGCCTTTAGCTACAACTCCTGTGAGGAGTTCCAAGAAGTTGGATCCCCGACCTCCTGATCTGATGGTTTATCCTAATAACCCATTGGAAGAGCTCACATGGGGAAGTAGCCATGACCGTTTTTTGTAAAAAAAAAAAAAACTTTACAGACAAGAAAATTGCAATGGTTACAAAGTAAATCCCATGTCAAAAGAAAGCAAAAACAGCCGAGAGCACTAAATGAGGATTAAGAAACGCAAGTAATTGTCAATCAACGTCTTTTGTTCAAGAAGCAATAGAATCCAGACAACACACCAATATAGCCATACAATATTTCACATTAAAGAGGTTGTCCAGACGTTAATATTTATGACCTAACGTCAGGAAAGGTAATCAATATTTGATCGGTGGGGGTCTGACACCGGGCACTCCCACTGATCAGCTGACACTGCACATCGTCTCGGAAGTGCTCGCTGCGTTCACATGAATGGAGCAAGTACTTGTTATTACACTATGCCGCCCCTCCAGTCGATAGGTCATCAATATTAACAGCTGGACAACCCCTTTAATATATACAATTGCATCTCAAAACTCTTTACTTATGATTAATAAAAATTTGCTTTAAGAACGTATATTCTTGTGTTGGGACGTGTCTTTCGTTGGGGATGATGGCATTAACGAGTCAGAGCGGAGAACCCTGTCTCATCACTATAGTTTTGCATGTCACGAAAAAAGAGTACGACTTAGCAATACATGGTCACAGTATGATGAAGCCACTGCGGCTCGTCAGGAAAATCCAACATACATTCCCCAAGACTAAGAGAGAGGCTCCCATAGGAATACTTGGAGAAACTGACTTCCTGTCCACACATATGATGCTGTGTTATTTGGAGTCTGATTGCTGGTCACATGACACAGCTGAGAAGCAGAAGGGAGGATAACTCACAAATACAGCCTCTGGTAAGGAGATTACCTTCACTACAGATTACACAATGCACCTTTCTAGCAGGTCAGAGAATACATTTGTTTGCGGGAGTTCTACTTTAAAAGTAACATAATAATATGGTTTGTAAGGCATACTGGTGCATACTTGTCTATTAGAGATAAAGATCTGTCTATAATATTTCTTAATTCTCTTACAATATAGGGGTGTATGCTACCTGGACCTCTTCATTGGTTAATTTTAACCTTCTTATCTTCAGACAGGCCACACTTAATGGGAAGTTTACTTTGTCTCTCGGGATTTCATCTGCTGTTTATTAGTGATTACAGTGAAAAAAATGTTGAATGTTAAATTTTCTTTCTCCTCCTGGCCCCCTAAAACCCCTCCCTCATCACTCTCTATGTCTTCTCCCTCATCACTCTCTACATCTCCTCCCTCATCACTCTCTACATCTCCTCCCTCATCACTCTCTACATCTTCTCCCTCATCACTCTCTACATCTTCTCCCTCATCACTCTCTACATCTCCTCCCTCATCACTCTCTACATCTCCTCCCTCATCCACTCTCTACATCTTCTCCCTCATCACTCTCTACAACTACTCCATCATCACTCTCTACATTTCCTCCCTCATCACTCTCTACATCTCCTCCCTCATCACTCTCTACATCTCCTCCCTCATCACTCTCTACATCTTCTCCCTCATCACTCTCTACATCTCCTTCCGCATCACTCTCTACATCTCACCCTCATCACTCTCTACATCTCACCCTCATCACCTCTCTACATTTCCTCCCTCATCACTCTTGAAATCTCCTCCCTCATCACTCTCTACATCTTCTCCATCATTACCTTCTACATCTCCTCCCTCATCACTGTCTACATCTCATCCCCTCATCACTGTCTACACCTCCTTCCTCATCACTCGTCTACATTTCCTCCCTCATCACTCTCTACATCTCCCCCCTCATCACTCCCTACAACTACTCCATCATCACTCTCTACTAGTACAACTCCTCCCTCATCACCTTTTAAAGGAACAACATTTTCAAGTTTAAACTTTATCATTTAAATACCTGAATATTTTCAGATTAGTTTTACCCTATTTGGCAATGTACACCCTCTGTCTCCATCTTAGCTGACTTTATTTATTTTTCTTAATAATTGTCCCTTATTGTTTTTAGTGCTTCTACACTACCATCTTGTATTAAGTGCCTTCTTTTTATTATTGCCCCTCATACATTTTTTATCCACATTGTTTTCTCCTGCAGAGCTGTGTGTGTATAATGTACAGTGCAGTGCCTCATAAACGAAGTGTCACATCATAGAAGCGAGTTGAAGCAAGTCTTGTGATATTTGCCGCAAGTTTGTAAAGACCCCCGCAGAGCCTAATGTACCTGGTAGGGATACCACTTGGAACCGAAACACGAGTTCGGTAAAAGTTTTTTTAACCCCTTCACCCCCAGCGCCGTACATGTACGGTGCTGGGGGCGATGCGGGCACATGGCGCCCGCTCGCGGGTGCGGCGGTCGTCATGGCCGGCAAGTCTCTGCTGTTTCTAACAGCAGAGACTTGCCGCTACCTACTACATCATCGGTGGCGTCTTCCGGGTTGACTAGATGCCGTGATCACACGTGATCACGGCATCTAGTTGCGTCTAAACCCGGAAGCGTTCGCTTCCGGGTGGTGTACAGACACCCCGTGTGGCCAATCGGGGTGTCTGTACACCATATGAAAACTGTAATCCTCGCTGGTGAGGATTACAGTTTTTCAAAGTGCAATTCTTATTCTGGCCACTAGATGGCAGGCCAGGATAAGAAATGAGCAATTCATGGATTTCTGAGTCTATAAAACCCAGAATTGCTCATAAAGAAAAAAAAAAAAGCCACAATATATAAAGCCCATATTTGAGCTTTCTAATAGTAAAAAAAAATTAAAAAAAAAGTTAAAAAATATATAAAAAATAAAAAGATGTAAAAGTTCAAATCACCCCCCTTTCCGTATAAGTAAAAAATAAATACCTAAATAACAATAAATATAGACATCATGGGTATCATCGTGACCGAAAACGCCCGTACTTTTAAAATATAAAAAAAAAATTCCAAATACGGCGAATTGTGTGGCGGAAAAAAGCGTCCAAATGGCGATTTGCCGTTTTTTGTCGCTTTTTTTTTCTAAAAAAAATTAAATAAAAGTGATCAAAAAGTCATACACACCCAGAATGGTATCAATAAAAACTTCAGATCGTCCCGCAAAAAATGAGCCCCCATACAGCTCTGTACACATAAATACCAAAAAGTTATAGGGGTCAAGATTTGACAAGGAAAAAAAAAAAAAAAAAAAGGGCAACTTTCTAATTATTTTATCACTATGAAAACGCAGGAAAAACTATACATATTAGGTATTGCCGGATTCGTACTGACCAGTAGAATGAAAGTAACGGATCAGTTTTAATGCACATCGAACGCTGTAAATAAGAAACCCGTAGAACTGTAGCAGAATAGCGTTTTCTTTGCAATTTCACCCGTTTTGGAATTTTTTTCCCGCTTCCCACTACACCGTATGCAATATTAAATGGTGGCGTTGGAAAGTACAACTTGTCCCGCAAAAAACAAGCCCTCATACAGCTATGTGAACAGAAAAATAAAAGAGTTATGGCTGTTTGAAGGCAGGGAGCGCAAAACGAAAATGCAGAACCGAAAAAAGCTCCGGGGGTGAAGGGGTTAACAGTACAAATTAATTTCTGAGGTTGTTACCGAAGTCTCACTACAGTCCGCAAAGTAATAACTTTGGCTCATTGGAGCCAATACATTCTATTACTGTAGTATTCTAATGAAGTTTTATGCGAAGCGACTTTGGATGTTTCATCCGAAGTCGATTCGCCCATCCCTAGTGCCTGGGTACCTAAACTGACTTTGGATCCCAGTTTTAAAATTGTTTTTAAGTTGAATAATCGATGTCCGAAGTTATTCAACGAAATCTCACGTGACTTCAGAGATTTCACCTCCACACAGCCCATACATTTAAATGCTATACGGAGACTGAAGTTTTGACCGCAGTGACTTTGGATCTATGATCTAAAAGCTTGCTTCGTTCAACACTATTTGTAACCTGCAGCCTGGAGTCTGACTCCTCCCACACATGACATCATGAAAGGTCCTTTACCTCCTCCAGCAGCACAGCCTGGTGTCTGACTCCTCCCACACATGATGACATGGCGATGACCTCATGAAAGGTCCTGTAGCCTCAAGTCTTCCCTTACAACATACATGTCATGTAGTCTCTTGAGTCTTTGGTAAGCGATGGGGACAGGGGCTGGATGGGGACTTGTGTGGAATGTGCATGTGTGTTGCGGTATTTGTTTGGCAGGAATCTGCCAGACCCCATTATAGTGGATGAGGATGCTGCTGTGACCGGCTATGCCAGATATGGTGACCTAGCAGTCTGTTCCTCTTGCCAGAGATTGTGAACGGAGCCTGAGAACATTCATTCAGAGATCATTTTACGAGTTTGCTCCTTGTTTTTCAAGCCGTTCCTGGTAGTGAATTATCATCTGACCTCTGCAGTGAGTATCGTCTTTCTCTCCGCTCACCATTATCTTTATATGTCTGAATTATGGAACTATTCGGCATTCTAAAACCTAACATTTATATTAAATGATTAGAGGGGTTGTCCATGTTATTTCTTATTGATGACCTATCCTAGGGATAGGTCACCCACAATCAGTAGGGAGTCTGATACCCGGGCACCCAGCCGATCAGCACAGCGTTCTCTTCTTTTTTTACTGGCTCGCCGTCGCAACTGCAGTAGTGGTCAGTGTAATTACAATCCATCCCGTTCACTTAAATCGGACGGCTTCTTCCTATACACTTGAAGACGTGAATGGGACAGATTCTTGTAATTACACTGCTCAGCGCCTTCTCTTCAAACAGCTGATCGTCAGGGGTCCCGGGTGTCAGACCCCGCCAATCTTATATTGATGACCTAGCCTGAGGATAAGTCATCTGTAAAAGTAACTTGGATGCCCCTTTAAAAGGGTTTCCCAGGACTTAAAACTGATAGGGCATCAGCATCTGATCAGTGGGGGTCAGACACCCTTCCCCGCTTTCCCCCGAAGAGCTGCTTTCGTTTGGCTTTAAGGTTAGATGATATCCTCTAGGACAGTGGTGGTGAACCTATGACATAGGTGCCAGAAGTGGGTGGCACTCAGAGCCGTCCGTGTGGGCACCCATGCTCCGGAGAGAGTCTATGGTGACAGAAATTGTAAGAACATTTCCATTTCTTGAAATGTTTTCTTTTCTTTTGAAAGATTTTCTTTTGAAACTCTGAAAAAGATTAGTGTATTTCTACTCCTTGTATACTTAAGGAGCGATGTAAAGTTCTATTTTCTGTTTAGAGGAGTGTGAGGATGAGAGCAATGAACCGTAGCTGCTATCCACCTTAAAGGGGTCCACTGGGAATTTTATATTGATGACCTATCCTTAGGATAGTTCATCAATCTGAGATCAGAGGTGGTCCAACACCCAGGACCACCACTGAACAGCTGTATGAAGAGGTTGGGTGCTCCAAAAGGGCCTAGGTCTCTTCCTGGGCCAGTGATATCACCATATATTGGTCACATGACCTAGGTGCAGCTCAAATGCAATACCAAACACAGCCACTATCCAATGTTCATTGCTGTGCTTTTTAAGCTATAATGAAGCCAAGCTGTCAGATGGGAGAGTCTGCACTACTTGTCTCAGGAACACATCAGCCAACTTTTAGCAGGGAGATGGTATCCCAAACATGATGAAGACTGAGAAGATCGGCAAGGTTGAGGAAAGGGATATTTGTTAAGTCAATTTAGAAAACAAAATGAACCCCAGTTGCAGAGTGAAGGTTGAGCCACAATGATCCCAGTAGGATGGGAATGGGATATAAGACCAAAAATGAAACACTTTAAAATGTAAAACTACTTCTTGGAGGGAAGGTAACTGTGCGATGTTAGATGCAGGATCGCAGCTCAGATGAGACAACACTTAGTCAATAACTTTTTTTCCGAGGTATCTGAGACCACTTAGGCTTGACTAGATGCATGGTGAGACTTGAAAGAAAGAATAGCAGGAATTAGAGTTTCAGTAAGCATCTTGCATGGTCCAAACCCATAGGCGACTTGGATATTAATGTTTCTATGTCCTAAATAAAGTTATTGGATTTTAATCCTAAGTGTTGGATTCCTTCCACTTAATGCTGCCATTGCCTGTGTTCCCCTTGATTGATTAATGGTCATATGAAGGTATGGTGTGGTTTAATACATTGGCCTCAAATAGGGAAGAATGTGTTTGACGAGCTATTCATCTCATATTCAAATCCATACAACAGAGAACACAACATCTACACTTTATTATCTCCTCCGATGTCTCCTCTTATTATCTCCAGTAATTGTATTTTACATGGGATTTTGTAGAATTTTACATCGTCTCATCTTCTCTCCATTCAGGTTCCTACAATATAGGATCCGCTCAGTGATTATCTTTTATATAAAATCCTTCTCCTGATTGACCCATCAAGGATGGATAGGGACAGGGACAAGATGGCGGAGAGTATATAAATCTCACCCTAGAGATCCTCTTCCGGCTTACTGGAGAGGTGAGAGATTCTGATGATGTCACATTACATCATCTTATCTATGTTACTAACAGATGGACATGACTGGAGAGGTGAGGGACTCTGGAGATGTATGGAGTGATATTTATTACTGTGTCTCTCCATAACCAGGACTACACAGTAGTGAAGAAGACCTCTAGTGAGCGCTGTCAGGACCCTGTGTCTGAAGGATGGGGAAGAACCCTGAGCCCAATCACAGGGCCTCCACCTCACCCCCTGATACATGAGGAAATCAATAGAGAGAAGATCCTAGAACTCACCAACAAGATGATTGAGCTGCTGACTGGAGAGGTGACACTGCTGGGAATGCTGGGACATTGTACAGGAACGCTATGAAGGGATCTGGGTGATGACTGTATCATTGTGTTGTCAGGTTCCTATAAGGTGTCAGGATGTCACCATTTATCTCTCCATGGAGGAGTGGGAGTATATAGAAGGACACAAAGATCTGTACAAGGACATCATGATGGAGGATCACCGGCCCCTCACATCACCAGGTAATAGACATGACTAAATCCACACGTCCTCTCATTATCTGTATGTAAGGAATGAATTCAGTCACTGGATGTGTTTCCTACAGTTAAGGAAGAGAGAAGAACACCGGAGAGATGTCCCAGTCCTCTTCTTCCACAGGATGGGTCAGAAGAAGATCACAATGTCCCACAGGATGATCAGGTAGATGGAGATAAGGTCTCATGAAAATGTCCCTATGATCTGTAGAAGGCTGTGAAGATCTTGTGTTCAGTCTTGTTTTATCCACCAGTATTATATGTTTTATCCTTGTATAATAAAGAAAGGTGGAGATGGCAGGATTACAGCTGACCATAGACATTACATGTTGTCTGGATCTTCTCACAATTATCTGGATATGGAGACCTGTAAAATGGGCTCCCCTGTCATCCCATGAAAATTTTTCAAGCGCTTCTTGACTGGGGTGAGTGACTGTGCAATAAGCCAATGTGTCCAACATAGTTCAAGTCTCCTTGATAAGGGGTACTGTCTCTGTAAGGGACCATTCAACATTACTTGAAGATCAGCAGAACCTGCAGTAACCGCACAGGCAACTTTAACTTGCAGTGTACAGTGCAGCCTTCCCTTTACACAGGAACAGGGATTACTCTCTGTCACTTGGACTTATCTTGAGCACAGCAGCCAGCAGGATGAACAGGCCTTACACTAGGCCTCAGGGCAGCCAGTCTCCTACTACCCGCTGAGCACTCTCTGCAACTCAGTGGTAGCCAAACTATTATATTCTTCCTCTCACCATTCACTAGCATCTTTCCCTGTGGAACACTTTAGGCCGGTTTGTGCAGCATCCCTCAGGTACCCTAGATCCTCTGGTCTCTTGCTCACCAGCAGTCTTAAGGCAACATGCTACACGACTCCACTCAGGATTATTGTCACTCTGGCCCACTGGTGCATTCAGTGATGGCTTTGTTGGTGCTTGTTCTGCCCTCACACTCTGATCGAGCTCCTCAGGCATCCCATGCAGTATGACCATACACAGCTACTGATAACAAACTCCTCCTTTCTTTATCACTCCCCCACGCCCCTTTTAGCCAACATTATGGCTCAACTCTCAGTGACACATTGCTCAGCACCACGCCAGCATCATGTTCTGTGTGGGTCTGAAATGACTCTCAACCCATCCTCCTGTGAGGAGCCTGGTGTTGACTCCATGTATACAGATGCACAAGCAATTTAGGGCAGCCTAAAGCAGACAACTTGGCAAAAGCTATTTCGAGTAAGACGTAATTTTATGTCTGGTGCTTGGAATGAAGAAGCAACAGGTGGGATTTATGCAGGAGACTTGTAGATATTTGGGTCAGATAATTCCAGCTCTTTGATTTTCAATGTCTTACCAACTAATGGTATTTTCTAAACCTTCCACACGACTTCTCCAACCATCTGATGACTTCTACAATATTTCTTTCACAGCTTGTGAATCCGGGTGAAGATCTGAACATTATATCTGTTACAGAGACAGATGTGAGGGGTGATGAGCAGAGTATAGAGGACATTCCTACAGATAACCGCCCGGGTGAGTAGTGACCACTAAATAACGCAAAGAGGTCTCCTAGATTCTACTCCTTCACAGGATACAATAATATTATGTTGAGTTCCTTAAAGGGCATCTGTCAGCAGTTTTGTACCTATGACACTGACTGACCTGTTACATCTGCACTTGGCAGCTGAAGACATCTGTGTTGGTCCCATGTTCATATTGCTGAGAAAAATGAAGTAGAAGCCTGTAGGAGCAAGGGGGCATTGCTGTTGCTCCTAGAGGCTCTGCTTTTTCTGCAACTGCCGCGCCCTCTGCACATTGATTGACAAAAACAGGCAGGTATGGTCACTTTTACACTGCCTGGCCCTGTCAACCAAAATGTCTCGGTTTGTCTTTTTCTTTTTTCTTTTTTTTGCGGTTACTGAAGTGTTACACGTTTTTCATCTCATCCATAGTTTATCATGTATTTCGTGCCGTTGAAAGGGGCCTGGAAATAAGAAGACCCTTCTTTATATTTTATATTTTTAGCTCGTTGTCGAGATGAGAGTGTGCGGAATCTTTTATACACTCTTTGTTCATTTATTTTTTTTCTCAATTAACAAAAATCTTATTGAGAGCAAAAGAATCCTCTTAAGTTGAGAGATGGGGAAATATGAGTTTGCGATGGAGAGTGTCCTCGGTTAATGTGCAGGTCACCCAGGATTGGTCTCCTGAAGCTCTTAAAGCATTTTCTACTCTTAAGGCATTATTTTCGTTTGATCTTAGATGTAAAGTGGGTGCCTCTGATTTTTGAGAAGGGATAGTACGTTCACAAAACTATCCTTAGGATCATTGTTTGCGTCCATGTTCTTAAAGATCATAAGAACTTCTTCCATATTCAATCAATAGTAAGATTTTCATCTTTTGCGGGTCTTTCGACAGGTCTTCCCCTTAGGGCCAGACCTGTGGAGAGAAGTATACTTACCTCCGCTGCGCTCAGATACCCTGGTGTCAACATCTAGTCATTGGCTGCAGCTTGCCTCTCTTGCATTACGTGACCCATGGATGTGGCGCAAAGTGGGCAGGTTACTGCTGAAGCCAATCATTGGCTTGCAGTGGTCTCAAACCAGAGGTTGACAGTAGGCGAACCAAGTTCAATAAAGAGGGCAGAGGAGCTAAGGAGCCAGGGCCCAGTGGCAGGGAGCAGGTAAGTATTCTTCTCTATGTAGGCCTGGTCACGAGGGACAGGGATATCTGTTGAAGATGAATATAGCCTGTAAACCCAGGTGGGCTAGATGGGCCCTGCTTATCTCCAGGGTTGATTTTCTTCCATCCAATATTGTTAAAATAATAAAATCTGTTGTATTCTTGGCAGGTTTCTGTACCAGGAACTCAGATGGACATCTGATAACTTCAGATTTTAAATTAGAAGATCAAAGTATCACACAAGATACATATGGAGAACACGCCATTGCCACAGATATGCCTTCAGTCACTGGAAGCAAAGATCTGTTATCTGATCCTTTCAAACAGGTCCTATCAACTGATTCATCACAGACTGTTAAGCAAAATAAAAGTCACAGAAGGGGTGAATACCAAAGAACTCACACAGGAGAGAAAGCCTATTCATGTTCAGAATGTGGAAAATGTTTTTACCAGAAATCAGCTTTTGTTATACATCAGAGAATTCACACAGGAGAGAAGCCATTTTCATGTTCACAATGTGGGAAACAATACAGCATTAAATCAGATCTTGTTAGACATCAGACAATTCACACAGGGGAGAAACCGTTTTCATGTTCAGAATGTGGGAAATGTTTTAACAGGAAATCACATCTTGTTGCACATAAGAGAACTCACACAGGGGAGAAGCCATTCTCATGTTCAGAATGTGGGAAATGTTTTAACAGGAAATTACATCTCATTACACATCAGATAATTCACACAGGAAGAGAAGCCATATTCATGTTCAGAATGTGGGAAATGTTTTACAAACAGATCAAATCTTTTGAAACATAGGCATATTCACACAGGGGTGAAGCCATATACATGTTCTGAATGTAGGAAATGTTTTACCCAGAAATCAGCGCTTGTTACGCATCAGAGAACTCACACAGGGGAGAAGCCATTTTCATGTTCAGAATGTGGGAAATGTTTTACTCTGAAATCAACTCTTGTCAACCATCAAAGAGCTCATACGGGGGAGAAGCCATTTTCATGTTCAGAATGTGAGAAATGTTTTCACCAGAAATCTGATCTTGTTAAACATCAGAGAATTCACACAGGAGAGAGGCCATATTCATGTTCTGAATGTGGCAAATGTTTTAATCAAAAATCAATTCTTATATGCCACCATCAAACTCATACAGGGAAGTTGACATTTTTTTAATGTATTTTTTTTAATAACAGTACAAGAACAAATATATTGGTTACAGTCATACAAAAGTCACATGACATACAAAAGAAAGGGAACGCAATTAAGAGCACTAAATGATGATTAGGAAATGTATGGAGTTACCAATAAATATTTTTATAACAAGCAAATAGAATCCAGATAGCGCATCTATATATCCACTGTGTGCATTGAAAATCGAACATGAAAGGACCACCAAACCTTTGAAAGCAAGAAAAAAAAGAATAATTTGTCTCTAGTGCTGCCTTAATGGCTCTGCAAGGTGTTACAGAAAGCAGCATTAGAAGAAATTAAAGGGGTTGTCCAAGTTATATTTGGATAGGGCATCAATATGAGATCGGTGGGGGTATGACACCCGGCACCCCCACCATCAGCTGTTTGAAGAGGAGGTGCGCGCTGTACCAGTGCTGCCTCTTCTTCATTGTTCATACGCTAGCCGTAACATTAGTAGTGGTGAGCATGTGTAATTACACCCAAGCCGCCCCATTCATTTCAATGAAATGAATGGGACGGTTAGGTATAATTACACCTGCACACCGCTACTGATGTTACTTCCCCCTAGCCCCTCTATCTTCAACTGCACCTGCTTCAAAAAAGTTATGGTAAATGAGGGGGGGGGCTGGATTCAATAGACACCTGGAACACGGTCAAGGAAGTGGAAACTGCACAACTTCATCAGCTTCTTAGAAACCCTTCCACTTCTGGGGTCATGACCTGAACACTAGTGGCAATGATCACTTGACTTGTGGTGTGCGCTCTCAGCACCATATAGCATGGCTCTACGTTTCTACAGAATGCTTTTAACAACTTCTCAAGTGCTCCTCATCATGATCAGCATGAAAAAACAACAGAGACCTGCAAAATTAACAGAATATTTTTTCTAAATGAACACATCCGGCTTTAGGTCTTGGTCCAGTGAGGTCTGTTGTATCAAACTGCTCTCTTCACCAAGCTTGTTGTCTAATTCTTACCTACCTAATGTGTCGCCAAACCGTTAACAGTGGCCACCATAGAACTCCTTTTAGCCTCTCTTTGGTCTTCACTTAAAACTAAATATGACTTGCTCGTACTGCAGGAAGCCCACTTAGAAGGTGTAGACATGCATAGATCTTAACATAGACTTTAGAATAACATTTCACTCTCCTGCCCTTAAAGAGGCTGGTGTATTCATAGGCGTAATGAACTTCTGTATGTCCGGATCAACAATCCATAGTGAATTCTGCAGGTAGGTACTCTGTGTAATTCTGTTCTGTCTCGTGAATAATTGACATTGCACGCTAAATTCAGTTTTCCTATCTTAGATACTTTTTTTTTAGGAAACTGACTTATGTTGCCAAAGCATTGGTCGTTTTGGATAGGGAGCAGGGGCACAGCTGTTTTTGGGCCCAAACTCATGAGGAAGACTCAAAAATTGTATTGTCTTGGCCGCCTCAACAGTATACAATGACATTATATGCAGTGACACTGTAGGAAATGGGCGGAGCAGCTGCCGAGCTTTGTCTGACAGCGATCTTCACTAGCCACAGGATTGGAGGGTTTCCTGGGAGGAGAGGGTTGCAAAAAAGTTGCTGTGGGGGTGCCCCATTCAAAAATTTGCTGTGGGGCACAGTCATTTCTAGTTACACCACTGATATCGAGTAGTGATGAACAAATTTTTTGGAAATTCGTTTCAGATCCAATTCTAATAAATCAGTCAGAAGGTTTGATCTAGGCATGAATAAATTTCCTAAAATCGAAAGTGCTCTAATTGACCGGAAACTCTGTGTATGAGGTCTCCTAGGACTCATACTATTTTTTATATTTTTCTCTCCCCCTCTTTGAGATTTTTAGCTCTGTCAAAGTGTCACTGACATCAAAAATTGGCCCTTATTCGGAGCAGATGTTTGCCGGTGTTTATACACACATGGTGGTATTAAAAGACATTGCTTGTTCTGAACAAGCAGTCCAAAAATTATCCTTTAAAAGGTGCAGATGCCTACCCATGTTTATACCCACAGTAGTATTGGAAACAATAGTGGCTTGTTCTGAACAAATATTCAAAAAATCTACCTTTTTTGGGAATAGCCTTCAGTCTAAGGTGTGTGAAAATCCTCATCAAGCCATGTCTGATTCATTTTCACAAATGTAGAGGTTTTTTTTTTTACACTTGTAGACGACAATTTTATCCACTTCCAGAGTAACAATGCCACTGTCAAGATAACAACTAATGTCACACGCATACAGGGATAGTGCAGCCCTAAACTACTCAGACCCACTATAATTACCTACTTGCACGATCACCCTAGGCAGTGACCCACAACTGGACGACAGTCCCTATACTGCATTATGTGAAGGGCGAGACACAGATAAAAACAAAACAAACAGAATACGAGTAGACGTACGGAAAAAGGATCAAAAGCCAGATGGTCAATACAGTACAAGTGCGCCAGAAGCAAACTCGAAACTCAAAACGCGCCAGATAGTCAGAACCAGGAGATCACATGATGATACCAAAAGGTTGGCAGCCAAAACCGTAGTCACCAAGTCAAATCTAGAAATCCAATGTCAGAGGAGTCTTTAGTAGCGCAAGGAACCAGTAGTGGGAACCAGAGGACAAGAAATTCACCGGCACCTGCACCCACAGCAACCAGACAACATTAGACACATATAGCTCAAACTACATAAACATTACACACATACAGCAGTGCTACACACACTGGATTACAGCACAGCAGAGCCCTGCATACACAGAACCTAGTCATGTGATTTCCATGAGTCCTCCCACACATGACATCACCACAGGTCCTTTACTTTATCTTACAGCACAACCTGGAGCCTGACTCCTCCTACACATGATCACATGGTCATGACATCACCACAGGTCCTGTACTTCCTCCTAGAACACAACCTGGAGCCTGACTCCTCCCACATTTGGTCACATGATCATGACATCATCACAGGGTTTTACCTGCTCCTGCAGCACAGCCTGGATCCTGACTATTTCTGTAGACTCTGGAAGAAGTGAAATCACAGGACGCTCCATGGTGAAGGATTGTCAGAGGAGGAGGACACGCCCGACCCCAGGTAAGTGGAACACTTACCAGATCCACATATGTCTCTCTGCATTTAGGCTTTGCTGTTCTGCCCCATTAACTATAATGGGGACTGTTGGCGATCCAGCCACAACCTGGCAAATATGCCAAGAAGTGACCAGATGAATACTGCTGTGTGCAGTAGTTTTCGCCTCGGCCTCTTCTCAACATGTATTATTGTGTATGGAGCCGAAGGGTGTCTTTTAAGCCGAAGTCGATTCGCATAAAACTTTGTTGTAATACTGTACAGAGCGAGCGCTGCATACAGTATTAGAATGTATTGGCTCCGATAAGCTTTAGTTATTATTTTGCAAAGTCTCCCGAGACTTTGTGTAATAACTTCGGGAATTAATTTTTACCGTAAAAAAAACCTTGATGCCAAACTCGGGTTCAGTTCCAAAGTACCACTTGTGGATGATCGAACATATTGTGCATCGCACCTTTATTGGTTAACCGTTTATATACCTTCTTTAGCCTGAAGCATAGACAACTACCGCTGGGGACACCTACTTATGATATTGCTGCCAGAGATCACCCCAGTATGTATCTTTATATTATACTTTATTTTGTATTATATTTTATATTCATTTTTGACTACTAGTTTTGTCAAGTTGACCATGACTATATTGAGATACATATCCCCCGCAGAAATATAGTAATATAGCCCCGGGAATCACAGATGGTCTATTATATATAGTTATGTAGACTGTAGGGTTGCCATGATACCAAAATCTTGATTCAGTTTTGATACCATAAAAAGTATTGCAATATTCGATAAAACGCTAAAAAAGACGCGTGCTTTCCGCATTTTATGGAACGTCTGGCCTGTAATAGAACAGTCCTATTCTGTTTTTTTTAGGGGACGAGGGGACTAAAAATGGCGAATTGCACGGCGTTGATTTTTTTCTGTTAATAGTTTAATAGTTTGCACTTTTTTGGGAGTGGCGATATTTAATATGTTTATTTTTTATTGTTTGTAAATTTTATATGTAAAATTGATAAAGGGGAGATTTAAACTTTTACTATTTTGGTGTTTTTCTTTAACTTTTTTTTTTTTTTTTTTACTTTTTATTTACTATTCGCCTTAGAGGCTAGGACTCTTGTCCTATGTACCCTAATAGAGCTCTATTAGGGTGAATATGACTTCACACTGTCCCTGCTGCCCTGTTCATAGTGCACACAGCAGCAGGGAGCTTATCATGGCAGCCAAGGATTCAGTAGTGTCCTGGCTGCCATGGTAACCGATCAGAGCCTCTGCTGGGGCTCTGATCAGAAACTACCACTGCACCACCAATGGAAGGGAAGGGACCATGTGACCACTGCCACCAATGAATATAACAATGGGGGGGGGGTCGCCTGTGATTTATCCTATTGTTTATCTTATTGTTTTGCTGTCGTTTGAAAAAAAAGCCTTGTTGGCCAAGACATCATGAGTTCTACATCCGCCACTTGTATTTCACAAGTTCCATTTCGTGCTGGAGTTTTTTCTATTGTATACGAACAGGGTGGGAACCCTACTCCTAACACACCAAGCGGAGTGCCACAAGGTCAGTGTTGTGGGGGCGCCACATGTGGCACTGTTGTGAAGGCGCCGCGGGTGGCACTGTTGTGGGGGCGAAGTCCAAATATGAATATGTCTCTGATTATTTGGAATCCATTGGGACTGTAAAATTCTTCTCACCCCTGGATGAATTGTCGGCAATGCTTGTACTTGAATAGTTAAACTGTGTTAAACTTGTTATTTGTCTTAACCGTTTATTAGAGACCTTGTCAACGTTTGTGGAAGGCTTTGTTCATTTTATCTGATAGACTGAACAAATAAGACCGGTCTGAAATCTGCACCAGGTATTGTCTCATTTATTAGAGGACCTCTGAATGAACAAGCACTTGGTTGTAAATGTATGTACAGAAGAATTAGGATTGACTGTGCAGTTTGCCTTAGGCTACTTTCACACTAGCGTTTTATAATTCCGGTATTGAGTTCCGTCACAGGGGCTCAATACCGGAATAAAATGCTTCCGTTTTCTCCCCATTCATTGTCAATGGGGACAAAACTGAATTAAAGACAATGGAATGCTCCTAAATGTATTCCGTTCAGTTCTCTTTAGTATCCAGACCGGAGAGCAAACCGCAACATGCTGCGGTTTGCTCTCCGGTCTGGGCATCCGCACCAAGATGGATCTGGAATGACCCCCAATGCAAGTCAATGGGGACAGATCCATTTGGTGTGACACAATAGTGTAAATGGATCCGTCCTCCATTGACTTTCAGTGGAGTTCATGACGGATCCGTCACCTTGCACTTTTCCCACAGCTCCCTCCTCCCTCCAGCAGGGGGCGCTGTGGGGAATCTTCCCTTCCATTGTGTTCGCCATCCTCCTCCGCCTCCTGTGGTGTCCAGAGCTGCTGGGATAGATAAGAGACAGTGAGACAGTGTCTGACACGTGTGGGGCCGGAGCGCGGTTCCGGCCCCACACGTGCACCTGCAGCAGCACGAACCCGGCGGGACCCTTCACCCTCCGGATCCGTGCTGCCACTAGTGTGAAAATAGCCTTAGGATTCTGATTTATTGTGTATCTGAGAATTGGCCGCTCCAAGGTCCGAAATAATAAAAGATAAACAAGGTATACACAGTGACCATCATGGATTACATAATCTACCTACATTCCATTACGGGGTGAAGCTCTTTGGTTAAAAAGCTGGACTGTTTCGGTTAAACACTGAGTTCATCTATGACAGTGATGCCCAACCTGTGGCCCTCCAGCTGTTGCAAAACTACAACTCCCATCATGCCCTGTTGTAGTCTGATAGCTGTAGGCTGTCCGAGCATGCTGGGAGTTGTAGTTTTGCAACAGCTGGAGGGCCACAGGTTTGGCATCCCTGATCTATGAGATAGACATATCTGCATGGAAAAATGTTGTTCCCAATCGAGTCTCTGACTTCTCTAGCTGAACGCAGCTGATGTGTCGCTGTCAGATGAGGGTAACACAGTTGGTGATGTAGGTATCTTCATTCTGGATGGAGTCAGGACTCTAGTGGATGTAATTATGGAATTAGTAGTGTGTTATCTTTTGTCTAACCTTTGTGTGTAAGTTTTCTATTTGGTGTTGGTGAATTTACCTAATTTTGCGAAAAAAGGACATATGTTTGCTGAATTATCCTTATTCCCTTAATAAATTTACTTAAAGAAGAACTCCCACAAAAAAATTTTTCTCTGACCTGCAAGAAAGGTACATGATGTAATCTGTAGTGAATGTCATTTTCTTTCCAGTGTCTGTATTTGTGAGTTATATCTCCCTGATGTTTCTAATCTATGTCATGTGACCAGCAATCAGACTCTCCAACTGACACAGCATCTTATGTGTGGACAGGAAGTCTATTTCTCTATGTATTCCTATGGGAGCATCACTCTCAGTATCATAGGAATGAATAGAGAAGTAACTGGCTTCCTGTCCTGGGTCAGTTGGAGATCAGAGAGTTGGTCACATGACACCGCTACAATAAGAAGAGAGGGGATAACTCACAAATACAGTCACTGGTAAGGAAATTACCTTCACTACAGATTACATCATCCACCTTTCTAACAGATCAGAGAATAATTTTTTTTGCGGGAGTTCTTTAATCATTTTACTAATTTTAAAGTGGTGTCGGTTGTCTCTCTTTAAAGAGTATCTGAACTTTAAATTATGTATTTCTTAGCAAGTTACCTAATTTGTTAGCAATACAGATGACACCATGGATGTCACTGTTATGGGGGGGGCATGGTGGATGTCACTGTTATGGGGGGGGGCATGGTGGATGTCACTGTTATGGTGTGAAGCCGGGTAATTCTCTAGTAGATGATAACTATGATATCGATGGGCACCAAAAAGATATTAAAAAATAGAGAAATACTAATGAATGGAGAAGAAGGGCGCAGGTCTCCGGCGTGAGCCGCTGACGAGACAGAAATCGTAGAATGGCAAAAGGAAACTCAGAAGTAAAGTGACTGAAATAAATAATAGTAAAATCAACAACCCATATGACAGACACATCTGTAGGGGATGCGTCCTCCCCGACGCACAAGTATATAATATAATACTCACCACTTATTTATGCATAAGTGGTGAGCATACGCTTACAGAAGAAGACCCTGTCCCTGGCGCCAAGAGGGCACGCAGGAGGCAAGCAGGCGAGCGGGACCAGAAGTGGTGGCCGTGCTGGTACACTATCGGAAAAAGCTCCGGCCTATATCTCTCCTGCAGTCCTGGCCACCATAGACATTGGCCCCTTTTTATCTAGTGTGCTCTTAAGGACCGCTGGATTTCGTCATGCCACTTGTTAAAAATAAATCTCTTACATCAGCGTGGTCGTTAAGAGCTGTCAAAACCAAACCTGCCAACCCAATGTCTGTCTAGATATTAATAATAATCTACGTAATTTATGTATCGCCAACATATTCCACCGCATTTTACAATTACCCGGATAACATAGGACCTGTAGAATCCTCCACTGCTCCAGCACCGAGGCTCTTGTGGTCTTCAGTCTGTTTACATCACTGCAGCGACAATATTGGTTGGATTTCCAATGGCGGTATGTAAATCACCTGACCATTGAGGCCTAGGATGGTCTATGGTGTTCACGTGCTGTTCATACTGGCATCACTGAGATCTTTCATTCGCTGTAAGAAGGTGTGACATAGCATGACATTGCTTTGACCTCACACATGGAGGACCGGCCTTGACTAAGTTTATAATTTCATGCTCCAATTTATTCGAAAAGAGAGAACACAACATCTACACTTTATTATCTCCTCCGATGTCTCTTCTTATTATCTCCAGTAATTGTATTTTACATGGGATTTTGTAGGATTTTACATCGTCTCATCTTCTTTCCATTCAGGTTCCTACAATATAGGATCCGCTCAGTGGATATCTCCTATATAAGACTATTCTCCTGATTGACCCGTCAAGGATGGATAGTGACAGGGACAAGATGGCGGAGAGTATAATAAATCTCACCCTAGAAATCCTCTTCCGGCTTACTGGAGAGGTGAGAGATTCTGATGATGTCACATTACATCATCTTATCTATGTTACTAACAGATGAACATGACTGGAGAGGTGAGGGACTCTGGAGATGTATGGAGTGATATTTATTACTGTGTCTCTCCATAACCAGGACTACACAGTAGTGAAGAAGACCTCTAGTGAGCGCTGTCAGGAACCTGTGTCTGAAGGATGGAGAAGAACCCTGAGCCCAATCACAGGGCCTCCACCTCACCCCCTGATACATGAGGAAATCAATAGAGAGAAGATCCTAGAACTCACCAACATGATGATGGAGCTGCTGACTGGAGAGGTGACACTGCTGGGAATGCTGGAACATTATACAGGAACGCTATGAAGGGATCTGGGTGATGACTGTATCATTGTGTTGTCAGGTTCCTATAAGGTGTCAGGATGTCACCGTCTATTTCTCCATGGAGGAGTGGGAGTATTTAGAAGGACACAAAGATCAGTACAAGGACGTCATGATGGAGGATCACCGGCCCCTCACATCACCAGGTAATAGACATGACTAAATCCACACGTCCTCTCATTATCTGTATGTAAGGAATGAATTTAGTCACTGGATGTGTTTCCTACAGTTAAGGAAGAGAGAAGAACACCGGAGAGATGTCCCAGTCACAATGTCCCACAGGATGATCAGGTAGATGGAGATAAGGTCTCATGAAATGTCCCCTATGATGTGTAGAAAGCTGTGAAGATCTTGTGTTCAGTCTTGTTTTATCCACCAGTATTATATGTTTTATCCTTGTATAATGAGAAAGGTGGAGATGGCAGGATTATAGCTGACCATAGACATTACACGTTGTTGGGTTCATCTCACAATTTTCTACCTATGGAGACTTTTAAGATGGCCTCCTCTGTGAACTGCTGCAGACCTTTTGTGGTACAGAAGAGTGCCTCACCAATTTTGTTAGCAGTCCTCGGCTACAACCATATGATTCTACAGTACAACTGGTTAACAAGTGTTGACTTGTGCCCAAATTGTCAGCTTTTCTAGGAGACTTCTCCCTGCCATAGCTTGTCCCACCCTGATAAGCAGGGTGTTCTAGTGGTGATAGATGATAAGTTCTCACTAGTGTTGTGCAAGCATGCTCTCCTGAGCACTAATTCCCCTCGGGTATTGCAATGTTCGTCAGAACACCTTATGTGCTCGAGCGCAATGCTCGAGGGTCCTCCCCGCACGTTTGTTGGCTGCTATGCAGCCAATAAACGTGCGGGGAAGGACTGGAAATCACTGTAATACCGTAGCACGGTCCGGGATGGTCCATGAAAACCAATTACGCCATGCGCTCCTGCCCTCAGAAGGAGCACGGTCCGGGTTTTCACGGACCGCCCCAGACCGTGCTCCATGGTCGTATGAAAGGGCCCTTAGTCAGAGAGAGCAGCAGCCGGAGAGACAGATAGTGTAGGGATAGGAATTGATTGTAAAGCAGGTTTAATTTGAATCTCTCAGAGACCCAAAAGTCCTTTTAAGGACTATTGTTTTATCTGGCTCCAATTTATATTATTAGTGCAACCTGCGCTAAATTGCGCACAATTGTTTGGCCACTGGTGACAGTGACACAACCTCTGCTGCATCTGTTGTGTTACATTTGCGCATCCTGAAAACCTGTGACATTCAGTGTAATTTTTTTGTCGCTGGTAACAGCGACATTTCCTGCGCTAGATCTGCTGTATAATGTTTGTGCATCCTAAATACCTGTGACATTCAGTGTAATTTATTTCTGCATACACTTAAAAAATCTGCTTCTACTGTACGTGTGACATACTTGTGCATATTAAATGGTATATATGCAAGGCGAGCAGTAAGGGACTGGAAAGCGGCCGTGCTGCTGATGATGCACGCAGAGTTCGTGGCCCTGGCCACGGTGAAACTGTGTCTGCTGCCAGAGCACAAGAAACACACTCATCCACGATGCCTAGCTTCATGTCCCAGTTTGCAGGGCAGCACAAGATGCTCTCAAAGCCATACCAGTGCGACCAGGTGGTCGATTGGATTGCAGCAGATATTGCTTCAGTCGGTTAAGCACCAGCCGCTCTTCCACGAATTCCAGTCTCTGTAGCCAAGAGTCTGGTCAACAGAATCCTTACCCTGATCCTCCTTCCTCCCACAATGGAGAGTCTTGGCAAACAAGTGATCCCACACTCAAATATTCTGAGGAGCTACTGTCATTGCCAGTCCTTGATTTGAGACTCTCGCCAAGCCCGCTTGAAGAGGGACATGAGGAGATCTTGTGTACTGATTCCCAAACTCATGAGCATCCACAGGCAGAAGAAGATGATGGTGGGGAATAGCAATTACTGTCTCACGAGGTGAATGATGATGATGATGATGAGACACAGTTGCCAATAAGTCAACGGCAATTAGTGTCTCAAGAGGTTGATGATGAGCATGAGACACAGTTGTCAATAAGTGAGGTTCTTGTTAGGTCAACAAGTCAGGAGGAGGACCAGAGTGAGGAAATGGAAGAGGAGGTGGTGGACGATGAAATCACTGACCCAACCTGGGAAGGTGGCAAGCCAAGCGAGGACATGAGTACAGATTGGGAGGGATCTGCAGCACCGCAACAGGCTGGAAGAGGCAGTGGGGTGGCAAAAAGGAGAAGGCGGGCCACACCAAACAGGCCCGCAACTGTTCCCCAGAGCACCCCCTTGCAGCAATCTCCCTTGCCAAGGGGTAGGTGTTCCGCAGTCTGGCACTTTTCTGAGGAAAGTGTGGACGATAAAAGAATTGTCATTTGCAACATGTGCCGTGCTAAAATGAGCTGGGGCGTGAACACTAGCAACCTGACCACCACCAGCATGATCTGCCACATGGCAGCAAAGCACCCTTATAGGTGGTCCAAATGCCTGGGTCCACAATCCGTATCTGTGGGTCACACCACTACCTCCTCTTCCCCTGCATTATGTGCTGGCCAATCCCCTGTCCAAGACACAGGCTCGGATGCCTCCTGCCCTGCACCTGGACCTTTGCAAGCACCATCAGCGAGCACGTCCACTTCTGTGTCACAGAGCAGCGTACAGATGTTCATATCCCAGCCCTTGAACAAAAGCGCAAATACCCAGCCACCCACCTAGAGGCCATAGCACTAAATGCACACCTTTCTAAATTGCTGGCCTTGGAAATGTTGCCATTTAGGCTTGTGGATACTGAGGCTTTCCGCAGCCTGATGGCGGCAGCTGTCTCTCGTTACTCAGTCCCCAGCCGCCACAATTTTTTCCCGCTATACCGTCCTTGCCTTACACCAGCATGTGTCCCGTAACATCACCCATGCACCAATGCAGTTACTGGGAAGGTCCTCTTAATGACTGACACATGGACAAGTGCTTTTGGCCAGGGATGCTACATTTCCCTGACGGCACACTGGGTGAACGTTGTGGAGGCTGGGAGCGAGTCATACCCTGGGATGGAACAGATGCTACCGCCATCAAGGATTGTGGGCCCTACTTCCATCAGGATTTCTGCCACCACCTACATTAGTGGCTGCAACCCCTCCTTCTCTTCCTCCACCTCCTCCTCCACTTCCACCTCAGAATTCTCATCTTGCAGCACCAGTCAGACTTCAGTCAGTAGCTGGAAGCAGTGTAGCACAGCAGTGGGGAAGCAGCAACAGGCCGTGCTGAAACTTATTTGCTTAGGTGACAAACAGCAAACCGCTGCAGAGCTGTGGCAGGGTATAAGGGGCCAGGCTGAGCTTTGGCTCTCACCACTCAACCTACACCCAGGCATGGTTGTGTCTGATAATGGCCGCAACTTGGTGGCGGCTTTGGATCTTGGCAACCTCACACACATACCATTCCTAGCCCACGTGTTTAACTTAGTGGTTCAACGGTTTCTCAAAACCTACCCCAATTTGCTTGAGCTACTGGTGAAGGTGCGCCGCCTGTGTGCCCATTTCATAAAGTCATCTACAGCTGCCACTTTCCAGCTCACCGACTTTTGTGCGACCTGAACATGTGCTGGAACTCCACGTTGCACATGTTGGCTAGGCTTTGTGAGCAGCAGAGGGCAGTAGTGGAATACTAGCTGCAACATGGTCGTCGCCTTTCCAGTCAGCTTCCACTCTTCACAAGCGACGAGTGGGCATGGATGTCTAACCTCTGTGAGGTTTTACACAACTTTGAGGAATCAACACATATGGTGAGCGGTGATGGCGCTATTATCAGCGTAATCATCCCACTTCTGTGTCTACTGAAACGCTCACTGCTCACAATAAAGGCAGACACTTTGCATGTGGAAGAGGTGGAAATGGGGAAAGACGGTACACAGGGTGCTAGCCAGACCACCTTTAGTTCATCTTCTCGTCGAGCACCCGAGCACTTTGGTGCTCGAGCGACACTATTTCTCGTCTCTCCTGTGTTCTCTCCTGTCCTTATACTATATACAGTTATAAGCAGGATGTTCTAGTGATGATAGATAATCAGTCCTCACCTCTCCTGTGTTCTCTCCTGTCCTTATACTATATACAGTTATAAGCAGGATGTTCTAGTGATGATAGATAATCAGTCCTCACCTCTCCTGTGTTCTCTCCTGTCCTTATACTATATACAGTGATAAGCACGGTGTTCTAGTGATGATAGATAATCAGTTCTGACCTCTCCTGTGTTCTCTCCTGTCCTTATACTATATACAGTGATAAGCAGGGTGTTCTAGCGGTGATAGATAATCAGTCCTCACCTCTCCTGTGTTCTCTCCTGTCCTTATACTATATACAGTGATAAGCAGGGTGTTCTAGTGATGATAGATAATCAGTCCTCACCTCTCCTGTGTTCTCTCCTGTCCTTATACTATATACAGTGATAAGCAGGGTGTTCTAGCGGTGATAGATAATCAGTTCTCATTTCTCCTGTATTTTCCCCGTCTTTTATACTAAGTATCGTCTTGCTGCCCCGAGGGCCTTAGTTACAATTCCAGAATGATGCTGCACATGTTCAGTAGTGACGACCATAGGAGGAGGTTCACTACTGGTCATGGCTGCAGTCATCTCAGAACTGCAGACAGAACAAGAAGACAGTATTAAAAGATTTGTTCAGGAATAAGTAACTTTTTACATGTGTCCACAGCCTCTACTATGGAAAGATTCATATGTACCTTCTACCCTTAGCTCCGGTTATGTGTGCCGGCTCCTGTGAGTCCATCCAGTAAATGCTGTTTTCTCCCTCGCCGGCACAGGCATGGTCACCTGCTTGACTACAGACAAGCAGGTAGCAAATAAGTGGGAATCTTTCCATAGTGGAGGGAGGCTGCAGGCACCTGTGAAAAGTTACACAATAGGCAGAAAAAAAACAATTTTACCATTTTACTGCAGTACATTTTTTATCACTAAATTATTGCACAAGGAGTCGGAGCTGGAATCAGAACCTTGGCTTACCGGCTCCACAACCCTGAGGTGGCCAGCAAGGGCTATGTTATATATAGTTCTGAATAAAGAGAAGCTTTCGAAGCGGAATTCGATCTGAGGTTTAGGAAAACTTTCATTCGCAACAAAGCCGAATATCCTTGCTCTTCATGAGAATTAAATAGGTTTTCCTAAAACGGCGGCAGCACATGTTAAAAAGTGAAAGTAAGAAGCCTGGGAACATAAGATCACCCATAATGCAGTGCAGGAATTATCAAAAACATTTCTTATCAGCCTACTTTAATATTCTCTTATATATCCTGGGCAGCGCGGATCCTTTCTTAATAGTTTAGGTGTAATTTATCACCCTGTACGTAACTTCAGTGGAGTGAAATTTATCATAGCTAATCCATTCTGCGATATAGTTGTTGTAGACTAAAGCCAACAGACAGTTACCTGGGCCCTCCAAAGGAACCAGCAGTGGCAAAATTGTTGCTGTAGCCAGCACAATTAGCAACAGAAGAAGTAGTGGAGGTAGCAGTAACCGCCGTAACAGGCCAGAGCTGCCACTGTCATCCAACAGTCGTGTTTTGACCAACAATCCAGCTGTACTGGAATGGTTGACTCGCCATTCAACATCACCTCAAGTGACAACAGATACGCATAGCAAGTAATCAGTGGGTTCCTCTCACGCCACACTTGGTTATCATGGCCCAGGAACTGCCCTTGTGCCCTCACCTGTCCTGAACCGGCTTTTACTACTATGTCTATTAGCCAATTAATGTTTGCCACCGACTCTGCTCCATTCCAATGACCATGAGCTTCATGAGGACAGTCAGCAGTTACAGGTCAGCCCAGACTTGGAGGAAAGGTCCACAGCGGACTTCTTTTAGATGTGCAACTACCGATAATGACGGTTGGGTGGGAGCATATGTTGCAAGAGGTCAGGAATGACGGTTGGGTGGGAGCATATGTTGCAAGAGGTCAGGGACGTGCGCAAGAGAGAGGTGACGACCAAACATTTGTAGATGATGTAGCCGATTGCACATGGGAGCCGAGTGAAGAGGGGGCATCCTCATCATCAAGGGGCAAGGGTGGAAGCATGCCCATGAGCCAGCAGAGTGAAAGCATGCCCGTGAGTCAGTAGAGTGGAAGCAGTGGGAGATCTGCAACCAAATTCAAGAGGGGTACACCGTCTACTACTCAGGAGACTACTTGTGAGGAAAACACTAGCAGTGCATGGGTTCGTTAAATCAGCGGCAGGGAGGCATTGCACAGTGGTGGAGGGAAAATGCCATACTTGCCAGTGTGGGAATTTTTTTCACCAAGTCACTGTGGGACGTTAGCGTGCAGTATGCAGGATGTGTGGGCAGGAGGTGTGGTGCGGTAATGTTGGCATGACAGCCTTGTGCCAACACATTAAGCGTCACCGTTTAGTGGCTTGAAAATACCATGCCAGACCTTCAGTGTTACAGCCTGATGCAGCAACCGCCGCATCGTCCAATGGCCGGCACTCGCTCTCAAGCAGTCAGGACCCATCAACATTAGCAGAGGGAATCTATCGTTCCTTCTCATAGACTTCAATGTCGTCTATTGCTCCTGATGCTTCTCGTCATTTGTTTAGACAACAATGAATTACTGAGGCGATTGCAAAAAGACAACAGTATGCATGCGCTCATCCAACGGCACTGAAGCTGAACTTGCACCTGGCCAAATTGCTGGTACTACAGTCCCTCCCTTTCCATGTAGTTGACTCTACACATTTCAGAGAACTGATGGAGAGTCGCAAGCCGACATTACTTTTCTGAAACCGCTGTACCAGCCCTGTACAAGTATGTTGAGCAGAAGGTGGACCTCTCGGTATATGGTTCACCAAGTTCACGCCAGCACTGATGTATGGTGTTATAACTATGGTGAAGGACAATATATGTCATTCACAGCCCACTGGGTAAATGTGGTTCTGGCCCAGGCAGTTGCAGCCTCTACAATTTTTGCACCAATGTCCTCCTCTGCCTCCTCATCCTCCAACTTGTCCTCACTCTCCCCTTTAGGCACAGTTCACAGTGGTCCTCCATCATATCACACATGCAAAGCTAGGCATTGTCACGCGGTTCTGTACCTGTTCAGCCTTGGTGAACTGAGGCCACGACACGAACTGCTTGGCGTCATCAATAAAGAAATCGAAACACTTGTTGTCTCCTCGCCAACTGGAGACAGGAAACATGGTTATCGATAACGGGAAGAAAATCTTGTCTGTGCTACGTCAAGGAGGGGCTGACTCATGCTCCCTGCAAGGTGCACATCTTCAGTCTCATCAACCGGTTCCTCAAGTCTTCTGCCGAACTGCAAGAGCTGTT
>ONZH01028153.1:0-175873 GCA_900303285.1 Rhinella marina | reverse complement strand
AACACATCAGATTCATCATCAGACTCCTCCACAACACATTTTTCAGAATGCAAATTAGGCTGTTCCCCACCAACCGACAATTCCGGGCAGTCCAAACTCTGACTGCCCTCTAAGAAATCCTCAGGGAGGCTGTCCTCTATAACCGTCGGCTTATAAGGTGGGCTTTGGTGGCTTTTTTTTTTTAGAAATTGCAGAAGGGACACCACTAGGAGGGAACACTGAAGCCCGAGAGGTGGCAGAAAATGACGGGGTTTGCTTGAGTGGAATGGTGGAGCAGGACGAGTCTGACCCCTGGCTACATATGGATACTGTATCAGCAGATGACAGCAGATCATCCGGCTGAGACTGAGATGAGCGTGCCATCCACTCCACTACCTCATCTAATTTCTCCTCCACTACAATTTTGCGCCTCGGTGGGTTAGCCTCGTGGAACAACGGCCAAGAATTGCGAATACTACTAGTATAGTATGCCCTGTGCCACCTTCTCCTTTTTTTTAAAGCTCAAAGTCTGGCTGGAACTGGACCCCTTTTGCTTATCCATTCCAGACATTTTTCAATTCACTCTGTGGCCCTGCAGCTGGTCTTTGTCCCTGTACCTCACTGTCTCTCCCTATCTCTCCCTGTCTCTCTCTCCCTGCTTGATTAAATACTAGCCCTGAACTGGCCCTGCAATTGCCCTGCAGTATCCCTGATATGTATAATATGGATTCCCAGAGCTATTATATCAAATTTTCACAAAACAGGTCTCAGAACTTCACACACAGTGCTTCTGCTCGTCTCAGCAGTCACAGCAGAAGTGATGAGTCACTGGCTTACCGAGCCTGAGCCAATCAGAGCAAGCCCTGCCCACTAGGTCAGGTGACCGCTTTCTTCCCGGGCTTTTGCGCACGATAAACGAACTCACAGTAAAAGTTTGCTAATGAATTGAATTCGTACGCAACAGCATATAGAGTAACTTATACGTAGCAATAGCGTATAATTTATAGGACAAACTACGTAGCGAATGCGTACAAAGCCGAAGCGAATCACCTAATATTCGGATTCGCTTCGCAGCTAAAAATTCCCAAGATTCGATACGAATCAACTAATCGATTCGCTCATCTCTAATTCCAACCTTTCATAGCATTATATCCACTATATCAGAAGATATAGCTGTTAGAAATCGAGTCAGGAGTGAAAGCTGTTTTTACTTTCACTTTCAGCTGGGCACTTGGAAACTGTTTTCCAGCAGAATAGAAGTGCTTTTCCTGGACATGTAATACAAACACAGAGTGCACACAGGTATGTCTGTAATGTGTTTGCAATCTTCTGTGGGGCAGTGTTGTTAATTATATAGGTGAAAATTAGGTGACAGACTCCCTTTAAAGGGGTTGTTGCATAATACCATTTCCATAGTGAGATTTGACTACGGCAACCAATGACGCCGTGCGCTCACGTCCTCTGGGGCAGCACAGACCGGGCTTTCACGGTCCGTATACGGCCGTGAAACACGGTCGTCTGAATGGGGCCTAAGCACCAGCTCCAGGTGGCTTATGGAAATAGGAGTTCCAGTGGTTCCATATCTACAGTTGTAGTGAATGGGAGCTAACAAGCTACACAGCTTCATTAACTCTGGAAGTCACAGATGCAGGGCAGCTTCTGTTTGCATAGCTCCCATTCACTACAATGGGAGAAAAGGAAACGGTTAAGAGCAGCCTGATCGGCTGTTTCCCTAAGCTCAACAAGTTTAGGGAGGCACATTATCCCAGCTCACCATAGAAACGGCGACATGGGGCAACACGTTTAGAATGTATGTCCAAAAAGATAGAGATGCACGTTCATAAAATATGTATATTTAAGTAAAATTATCCTGCATGCAATATTTTTTTATTATAATCTATAGTGGGATGTTCGGTGCTACTTCAGTTCAGGCGTAGATTGGCAATGTCCCTCACCAGGATAATTCCTGGTTGAACAACTGCCTTTTATATGCAGTGGACCCAATCCCAATGTGCTCCACTTGCTATTTAACACACATCACAGGGCTGCATAGGAACAAAGTAGACCCCTATAGGCTGAAATGGTAAATTAGTGCAGTGTATGGGAGAAGTGATGATCGCATATTACGGTCCCCTAGGGAGACTTAAATAAGTGGGAAAAAATGGGGGGAAAAAATAAAAAATATAAAAATTCAAATCAGCCTGTTTTCCCAGCATTAAAAAGGAAAATAAACTGTATGATGAACGTCACAATGGAAAAAAATATAAATAGATTAGATAGAATGGCTGGAGAGTGGAACTGAACTAAGGTAAATGCAATCACACATCAGCAAGCAACATATACTCATTAATATATATTTGTAAAGTGGACTACCCCTTTAATGTATCCTAATAGTGATCAGATTTTATTATTGTACTGCAAGTCTGTAAATCTCCTGCACAGACATAGAGTAAAAGGGGTGTTCAAAGAGTAAAGAAAAAAATGTCTGCAAAATATCTGATTAAAAAACATTGCTATTCAATAACCTGGCATTTCAGCTCCAGTGCTTCTGTGGTGAGCAGCAATGACATTCAGTACCGCTGCAGCCAGTCACTGGCCTCAGGGGTCACTTGCCATCATCACCACTGGCTTGTAAATGGTTGAGGATGATCAGCAAAGGGGCAGGGGCATAGCTAAATGCTCATGGGCCCTGGTGCAAGAGTTCAGCTTGGCCCCCCTTCCCTCAGCGCTGGTGCACCTAGCTTTTCTGCCGGCCAAGTCAAAAATTGAACCCCCTTCCTCATGCCAAATTCTCACCCTAACCTTTTCCCTCCTAACATTACGTATATCACTACAGAACATACAGGATAAGGCTACATTCACACGTTGTTTTTGCAGCCTCCGATCTGCATATTTTGCGGCTCAGATGCGGACTCATTCACTTAAATGAGCACTATGTGCTGTCCGCATCTGTATGTCCATTCCTATTTTTGTCTGTTTTGCGGACAAGGATAGGCATTGTTACAGTGGATCTGCAAAAAAACGGATGCCATACGGAACATCATCCTTTTTTTGCGGATCCGCAATTTGCAGATTGCAAAACACAATGTTCGTGTGAATGTAGCCTAATACAGCGCCCCATACCTCGTACATCCAGTGTAATACAGCGCCCCATACCTCGTACCTCGTACATCCAGTATAATACAGCGCCCCATACCTCGTACATCCAGTATAATACAGCGCCCCATACCTCGTACATCCAGTGTAATACAGCGCCCCATACCTCGTACCTCGTACATCCAGTATAATACAGCGCCCCATACCTCGTACATCCAGTATAATACAGCGCCCCATACCTCGTACATCCAGTATAATACAGCCCATACCTCTTACATCCAGTATAATACAGCGCCCCATACCTCTTACATCCAGTATAATAAAGCGCCTCATACCTCGTATATCCAGTATAATACAGCACCCCATACCTCTTACATCCAGTATAATACAGCGCCCCATACCTCTTACATCCAGTATAATACAGCCCATACCTCTTACATCCAGTATAATACAGCGCCCCATACCTCTTACATCCAGTATAATACAGCGCCCCATACCTCTTACATCCAGTATAATACAGCACCCCATACCTCTTACATCCAGTATAATACAGCGCCCCATACCTCTTACATCCAGTATAATACAGCGCCCCATACCTCTTACATCCAGTATAATACAGCCCATACCTCTTACATCCAGTATAATACAGCGCCCCATACCTCTTACATCCAGTATAATACAGCGCCCCATACCTCTTACATCCAGTATAATACAGCGCCCCATACCTCTTACATCCAGTGACGTCTCCTCTGATGTAGATGTTTTCTTTCCTCAACTTCTCCTTTCAGACCAGACGCCGTTTTTCAGCCATTTCTCATCTCTGCAGTTTGACAGAAAAAAATCTTAGTTTACTACTTTTCCATCATCCTCCCGTCTTCTGGACAAATCATCCTACCACCCCCAAAACTGTGCCACTAGTACCACACAGATAGTGCCCTTCAATAATTATTGGCACACAGTGTCCTAAAATAACTGCGCCCAGCAAATAGTGTCCCTGACAGTAATAACGTAGTGTAAACATAACGTCCCCCAAAAATAACTGTGATATGCTGATACTGTGCCAGGGTGCCCCCACAGTAATAGTGCTCCCAAAGTCCCAACTAATAATTCTCTGCCAGAGTGCACTTAGTAATAGTGCCCCCAACAGTACTAATGTCCCCACTGTGCCTCAGAAGTAGTAATGCTTCCAATATGCCAGTAAGAAGTGCCCCAATAATGTGCCAGTAAGAAGTGCCCCCATAGTGCCCCCCAATAATGTGCCAGTACGAAGTGCCCCAAAATTGTGACAGTAAGAAGTGCCGCATAGTGCCCCCCAATAACGTTCCAGTACGAAGTGCCCCAATAATGTGCCAGAAGTGCCCCCAAAATTTCACCCCAATAATGTGCCAGTAAGAAGTGCTCCCCACCCATAGATGCCCCCCAAATTATGTGCCAGTAAGAAATGCCCCAATAATGCACCAGAAGTTCCCCCCCAAAATCATGTGCCAGTAAAAAGTGTCCCACCCCATAGATGCCCCCCAAATTATGTGCCAGTAAGAAATGCCCCCCAAATTATGTGCCAGTAAGAAATGCCCCCCAAATTATGTGCCAGTAACAAATGCCCCCAGTGCCCCCATGTGCCAGTAAGAAATGCCCCCAGTGCCAGTAAAAATGCCCCCAGTGCCAGTAAAAATGCCCCCAGTGCTCCCGTGCCATTAAGAAATGCCCCCAAGTGCCAGTAAGAAATGCCCCCCCAGTGCCCCCATGTGCCAGTAACAAATGCCCCCAGTGCCCCCATGTGCCAGTAAAAATGCCCCCAGTGCCAGTAACAAATGCCCCTAGTGCTCCCGTGCCAGTAAGAAATGCCCCCAGTGCCAGTAATAAATGTCCCCCAGTGCCCCCATGTGCCAGTAACAAATGCCCCATGAGCCAGTAACAAATGTCCCCAGTGCCCCCATGTGCCAGTAACAAATGCCCCCAGTGCCAGTAAAAATGCCCCTAGTGCTCCCGTGCCATTAAGAAATGCCCCCAAGTGCCAGTAAGAAATGCCCCCCAGTGCCCCCATGTGCCAGTAACAAATGCCCCCAGTGCCCCCATGTGCCAGTAACAAATGCCCCCAGTGCCCCCATGTGCCAGTAAAAATGTCCCCAGTGCTCCCGTGCCAGTAAGAAATGCCCCCAGTGCCAGTAAGAAATGCCCCCCAGTGCCCCCATATGCCAGTAACAAATGCCCCCAGGCACCCATGTGCCACTAAAAATGCCCCCAGTGCCCCCATGTGCCAGCAAAAATGCCCCCAGTGCCAGTAAAAATGCCCCCAGTGCCCCCAATAGAGCTCCGGTCCGTGATTACAACAATAAAAAAAAATTTACACTAATACTTACCTCCATGGAGCTGGCAGTGATGCGATGCAGGCCTCTTCCGGACTGTGTCCCGCGCTGTGCCTGCAGCCTATCAGAGGAACGGGCAGGGGAGATGCCTCTCCCTCCCCTGCCCCGCAGTACAGGCATCTGTATCGCCATCCTGAGGATGGCGATACAGATGACTATGGAGATGAGCGCTTCCACAATGGAAGCGCTCATCTCCCTCTGCCCCGCCGCCGCCCCCAACTGTGTGCAGGGCCGTGCCGCACCTTGCCCAATTGGCGGTGCGGCCCTGCAAGTGGCAAGGGGGGCCCTCGGGGCCCCCCTGGCTTAGGGGCCCGGTCGCAACTGCGACCACTGCGACCCCTATAGCTACGCCACTGACAAGGGGATATAACAGGTAACAGGTTAACTAGAGGAAGCCTAGGAGCTTACTTCCCACTGTTTTATTATTGAGGTGATTGTATAAGCAGTATACATTAAGTTCCCAACAGCAGTGCCTGTAAGCAGCTAGAATATTATCTTTTATTACTATGTCAGAAAACTGAGCTCCTGCAGCTATACAGTATTCAAAAAATGAATCAGCACAGACTGCAACTTGTATTCATCACTGTGAGACTTCAGCAGAACCTGCTAAGGAGATACACTGTTAGTTATGCTAGTTTCACATGTCCAGATTCTGCGGTCTGGAATCCAGATACAGTATGTGAATCCATCCTTGGGCTATGAGCTAAGCTCATTAATACATTAGCTCTCTCTGTTAGCCTCTTGAGCCTTACAGATAGACGGCGCTGTTGCACAGGATTAATAAGACAGATGTAGCTGAAGGCCAGTTAATTGAATAGATGTAGTAAAGATGTAGAAGGACTAAAGTTGTCAATGTACAGCTTGTATAACAGTGTAAATTTGTTGTGCCCTCAAAATAACTCAACACACAGCCATTAATGTCTAAACCGCTGGAAACAAAAGTCTCTTGGGCATGGAGTTCACTAGAGTTTCTCATGTAGCCACTGGAATTCTCTTCCACTCTTTCATGATGACATCACAGAGCAGGTGGATGTTAGAGACCTTGCGCTCTTCCACCTTCCGTTTGAGGATGCCCCACAGATGCTCAATAGGTTTTAGGTCTGGAGACATGCTTGGCCAGTCCAACTCCTTTGCCCTCAGTTTCTTTAGCAAGGCAGTGGTCTTCTTGGAGGTATGTTTGGTGTCGTTATCATGTTGGAATACTGCCCTGCAGCCCAGTTTCTGAAGGGAGGAGATCATGCTCTCCTTCAGTATGTCACAGTACATGTTGGCATTCATGGATCCCTCAATGAACTGTAGCTCCCCACAGCCGGAAGCACTCATGCAGCTCCAAAACATGACACTCCCACTGCCATGCTTGACAAGTTATATTTGTCTTTGTACTCCTCACCTGGTTGCCACCACACGTGCTTGACACCATCTGAACCAAATAAGTTTATCTTGGTCTCATCAGATCACAGAATATGGTTCCAATAATCCATGCCCTTAGTCAACTTGTCTTTAGCTAAATGTTTGTGGGCTTTCTTGTGCATCATCTTTACGAGAGATTTCCTTCTGTTACAACAGCAATGCAGAACAATTTGATGCAGTGTGCGGCATATGGTCTGACCACTGATAGGCTGATCCCCCCCACCCCTTTAACCTCTGTAGCAATGCTGGCAGCACTCATATGTCTATTTTGAAAAGACAACCTCTGGATATGACGCTGAGCATGTGCACTCAACTTCTTTGGTCGACCATCGTGAAGCATGTTCTGAGTGGAACCTGTCTTGTTAAACTGCTGTATGGTTTTCTTGGCTATCATGCTGCAGCTCAGTTTCAGGGTGTTGGCAATCTTCTTATAGCCTACACCATCTTTATGCAGAGCAACAATTCTTTTTTTCAGATCCTCAGAGAGTTCTTTGCCGTGAGGTGCGTTGTTGAACTTCCAGTGACCAGTATGAGAGAGTGTGAGAGCGAGAACACCAAATTTAACACACCGGCTTGGCATGGTCAGGGAAGGGGATGGGCCAGCAGGTCGAAATGTATGCTATCATAAATACAAGAATGACAGAGCTCCCCATTAAAGGGGTTATCCAATCCCTATAATGACCCCCAGAATGCCCGGGCCCCTCCTCTAGAGCATACTTACCCTGCTCCCAGACACCCGCATCACCACGGATCCCTGCAGTGAATTTTTTCACTATAGAATTGTGGACCTAATTGGACATTCACTTAAAGGCCTTGGAGATCAGCAGGGTCCAGACTAAGTTCTACATTGAGCAACATGACTCTGAGATATGCCCTGTATATAACATAGAAAAATGGATCCATTCAAAGAGAACAAAAACACAGAGATGGATAAATACTCTCCCAGAAAAAGAAATCAACTACACCTAGAAAGAGTTCCTGCAAGAATGACGTCCCTCTGGGCACCTTACTGGCTCATTTGCATACCAAATAAACTGGATTTTCAGAGGCTAAAAAACATCTATTGCTAGAACAAAGGCACATCTGAAAATAAGATACTGTTGCAGAGTATGGTTGCTGGATGCAGCAGAGTCAGTTTAGATCAGACATTGTGGAGTAATAGGAACTGGGTTTATTGGAACATGCATGCAATAACTGAAGGTCACCTTACATGGTGGATGGTACAGAGACAGGAAAAAAATCAGAGAGCTCAACCCAATGTACAGGAAAATACAACACACCATAGAAATGCATAGAGAGAGACTACAGGTAAGCATTAGTAACAGCGACATCTAGTGTCACAACAATAAACTGCAGTCTTTTCTGCATAAGTCAATATAGCAATAGACTAAGCTGTAGTTGTTGTATCTCCAACAGTACTAAGTGCTATTAGGCTATGGCTTTACTTCAATAGCGATTATCCTGGTGACAGATTTCCTTTAAGGTAAAAAGCCTATCTTATAACATGGCAAGAGCTGTACTTTACATACAGTTGTTCCACAAACTTTTTCTTGTCTGGCATCGCTGTTTTTCTCTTTTACAGGACTGCAGTGACCACCCGGACCATAAGAAAACATCTACTTAAAGCAGGACTGCATTCATGAGCGTTTTACACTGACCTCTCACTATCGCCAAGATCACTTACACTGGTTCCATTAAGAGAGCCCATTGGAGGCATGAATGGCAAACAATATTGTTCGGTGATGAAAGCAGGTTCTGCCTACTGGTGCTTACAGAGTGCTTACTACCATCATGCATAGTGAGAAGACACACAGGGCCAACACCTGGTATGATGGTGTGGGGCACAATTAGTTGCCGTGCCCTTTCCATCCCAATATTCATATAGAGGAACATTGACCAGTCTTACGTATCTCCAAGACATCATGGAACCAGTCCTACAGATTTTTTTTATTCAGTTAGACGTTCAGTTAGTGTTCCAACAAGATAGCACCCTCCCAAACATTGCCCATGCTATACAATGTGCTCTTTAGGGTATCCAGGAGCCCCCCTGGCCTGCCAGACCTCTCCACCATCAAGAATGTCTGGGACTGGATCGGTTAATGAATCTCCCATGCACAGCGGCCAACAACCACTTGGCAGAACTACAGGTCCATGTTGAAGGAGCTTGGAATGACATATCACAGGAGGATATCCAGTATCTGTATGACCATTAAATTACCAGAATGGCAGCCTGAATCGCAGCAAGGGGAGATGGCACCCAGTATTAACGAGACTCTGCCTCAAATATACCTTGTTGCATAACTTAAAATAAAGTGTGCACCACCATTGACCAGTCAACACTAGCAGTTTATACTTTGTCAATCTCAGTTCAATTGCACTGAAGGGATTTTTAGAGACTTTAATACTGATGACTAGGCTTGAGCGTATCAAGCTTCATATCATAGATCCAAAGTCGATGTGTTCAAACACCTCGTTTTAATGTTGTATGTAGATCTGTCTCCGTATAGCATTAAAATGTATTGCCTCCATGGAGTCAAAATTTGTTTCATCCCAAGTCGTGTGAGACTTCGGTGAATTAATTTGATATTCATTTCTACATCTTCGAAAACACTTAAAACTAGCAATCCGAAGTCAGGTTTGGTACCAAACCTGACTTCAGATTCCAAATTTTAAATGTTTTTAAAGATGTAGAAATGACTTCGGGTGAAACGAATTTTGACTCCAGAGAGGCAATACATTTTAATGCTGTACGGAGACAGATCTACATACAACATTAAAACGAGGTGTTTGAACGAATCAGCTTCAGACCTAGCACTATTGATGACCAGGGGCGTAACTACCATAGCGGCAGACCATACGACTGCTATGGGGCCCAGGGTAAGAGGGGGCCCAGATGGGATTATCTCCTCTTCTACTGGAGGTGAAAACTTGGTCAGGACTCTACCATCTAAAGGAACAACTTTTAGCAAATGAGGCAGTGGAAAAATGGCCCAAGGGTCATTGAAAAGGGTTCAGGCAGAAACCCTTCTGTCCTGTGTGGGGGGCCTGGTTTGATCCTTGCTATGGGGCCCTTACTTCTCTATGTACGCCACTGCTGATGACCTATACTCTGGTTAGGTCATCAGTATATGATCAGTGGGAGTTCGACACCCAGGACCCTCACAATCAGCCGGGTGTCGGACACCCAATGATCAGATACTGATGACCGATCCTTAGGATAGGTCAACAGTATTAATGTCTCAGAAAACCGCTTTAAGTTTTCCAGATGTTCTTTTTTCATTTTTCACTAGTGTAATAAAGAGTAAAAACAGTACATTTCTAGAACTGCAGTTATTTGCCATTACTTTTCAGGTCTGCTTGCTGAAATATACTGCAGTTGTAGTATACAGCCAGAGCACATTCATTTGCTTCAGTACCCCACTTGTTTTGTGCACAGCCACCCTGATCTACATACAAACAGCAGCATTAAAAATAACTGAACAGATGTACAGGTTTACAGCTATAGAGGGCAGCATGCTCATTTTAAAGTATAAATTCTTAGTATAATTATATATTACAGCATGTTCTTTATTAGGGCTTAGATAATCAGAGTGTATAAGCACTGCCATTAACTGCTTGGCATTCACTGTAAAATTATATATAGATATTTCTAAGCTGGCAATGAATATCTCTGCAATATCAGATACCATTCACCAAGAGAATAAAATGACTTCTTCAGCATCTTTAAACGATATCACAAAGCATCTATAGATCACTTTAGCACAATGAGAGAGATAAAAATGAAACATGCTGGTGAACAGAATGAAATGGCGTAATATGAATGTTAAATTAATAGAAAATCATTTGGAGCCAGCAGCAGCAATGTTAAATGTGCTTCATATTTAGAGGATTCTGTGGGTAATTTGAAAATGGACATTAAGTAAATCAGCATATAATTCTTATTTCTCACACCACACGCGTCATGGCCACACGCTGCGGAATATCTGCAGCAGATCTACCCAAAATCATTGCAGAAACCACCTCGAGTGGGCTGGTTTTTGTGGCAGCGTTGCTGGAGAAATTGCAGTCTTCCGCTGCTTTTAGCCTTTTTATTGTGAAGGTTGAAAGCAGCAGTAAAGTCCACAGAATAAATTTATATGCTGCAGATTGAGAGCCCTGCTGGTTTTTTCTTATGGATTTCTGAAATCTCATCCACTTCACTGCTATTGTAATTGATGTGGATTTTCCACATGCAATTCCACAGCAGACTGCAAAGAATCCCCAGAATTTACGCCATGTTTGGCTAAACCATTAAGGAATTTTTCAGGCAGTACAATGACCTCTGTACGGCCTAAACTGGTACAATAATTTTTTCTAGAACAATTTTACCCATTTCAGAGGGGCTGGTCGGCACGAATCCCTGCTGCTGCCTGTATACAACTGTGAACCAAGACACCATCATTGCAGGGGGTCATGATGGGGTGTCAATTCATTATAATTCTCAACCCATAAAATAATGACATGAGACTTCAATGGATTAAATTGGCTATGATAGTCATTTTATTACACGTAGATAACACACATTTTACATAAAACACCCCTTATGCCCATTCCATAAACAGATGTATAACATTCCATATATGTTGCCTAGGGTGTAAGAACAACAAATAAATAGCACTCCTTCCTGAGATTATTCCAGCCTAAGAAGGATCTTGAACCAAAATCTGGCTTCAGTCTGCCCACATGACCACTTTCATGCCTACAAGATGATTACTGCTGACTTGAAGGCAACAACCACCTGTACCCAAGTCCTCTCAACCCATGGGACCTAGCCATACAAGAGCCATTAAACCCCTGCTTGGGGATTTCAGAGCCTTGTTGAATCCCCTGAAACTCCAAAACCAAATTCAAAGATCCCTGCAAGCGAAGCTGACCGTTTGACCTGCCTGATCAACCAAAAATATTTAACAACGAACCCAAATAAGCACCCAGCTCAAATATTAAGGCTGGTGAGTGAGATGCTGTGCACTCTACTACTCCCTCCTCAAAATGGCCATGGACCCTCGCCTAACACCATTTAACACCTCTTATTCTATATTTTCCCTTACTGGCTACTCCTTCTCATCCACTCCAGAGGTTGATATCACCAAAGAAATCCAAAATATTGCACTTCCCCTTTGTTAAGAGACAGTGATAGTCTTTGACTCACTAGCTCTGTTCCTGGGTCCTTTGCATATTGGATTGCTTTTTCCTCCGAACTCAGCTTGTCTTCTGACCACTGTCTGTCTTTCGTTTGGGCTTGCGTTGTCCATCTGGTTCTGATGTCAGCTTGTCTTCTGACCACTATCTGTCTCTTGTTTGGTACGGCATTGGCTGGTTCTTACCCATTTATGTACGATCCTGTTCTTCTGTTGTTTCGTCTCTTGGTGTTTGTCTGTCTCTGCACATAAGTCGCATAGGGACTGTCAAACAGTTGTGGTCTTGCTACCTAAGGCTTGCACTGCAAGTAGGTAGGGAAAGCGGGCTGGGTTCTATGTTAGGGCCCACTGTCCATGTCTGTGCCTACTTACAGGTGTTACAACTGTGTTTTATAAGTGCACCCTGGGATTTGTGGTGCTCTAGCTTTCATAGTTGTCAACATTGAATTTTTTTTTGCCGGACTGATTTCTTTTCTAGCTTGGCCGTCTTGCTGGGATGTACTACAGAGCAGGGTCAGTGCAGCATTCATCCACTGCCAACCTGTATGCCATTACATCTGCTATTTACTACATTGCCAGACTCCCATCTTTTTCATCTGTGGCTATCATCATTCTGTTCCTGTTATCTACCGGTGGGGTTTATTTTAGTACCTTTTTGTTTGCTAGTGTTGAAACGTGCTTCATATGTTTCCTGCAATCATCCTGTTGTGCATTTCAGCCCTATTTTAAATCCTGGCAGCATTTTAGTATCAAGAGATACTATTAGAACTTGGGAAACGTGACAAGTTCTGTGGTTTTGTGAAAAACTGGAGTTGTTACTTCCTTTAACAGTTTGAAACCACGTCAGCACAGTAGAGAAAACAAACTTCAATCCTTTATAACATAATAAAAAGTAGATTTTTTTCGCCACTCTGCTGCTGTGGTTTCTTATTGCTGAAGGGGAAGCACAATAGTTCTTTGGTGATATCCACTCTCGTATTTTCAGTTTATTGATTCTATCCAAAAGGTGCTGCCTAAGGGATCACTCTGTCCCATAGGCATTATACTAAATCTGGCCTTATATTTTTTAACATTGTCGTGCAATCAAGAACTCAGTGCAGCATTCTTGCGCAGCACAAATAACAGCTGATAAATGGTCATATGAGTAAGACATGTGACGGTCTGACTATGTCAACCTTCTCAATACGATGCATAATAAAGCATGGCACACAAGCGTCTTTATATTTAATGATACTGTACAAAAATCTTCCAATGGAAAAGACAAATGTATAGTGCCAATTCACCATAGTCTTTTGCTACTGATTTGCCAGAGAGGTTCCTGATGGTTGAGGAAGGGGGATGACCCTCAAAATGTTACAGTAGTGTACCCAAGTGTGTCCTGCAGCAGAAATAATCTTGCGGTGTGGATTTGAAATTGACAGCATGTCAATGTATTCTTTGTTGTGTGAGGCAGTGACAGGCCTCATATATAAAGGATGGTATGTGTCTCAGAGAGTGGTGCAGGAAACATATTAAGGAGATGCATATTGTGGTTTCCTGCGGTTCAGCTGAGACGTGCCACCAAGGTACCCGGCCTAGGTGGAGTAAAAGCCATTAGCTTGTGTGTACACTAGGATAGATAGTGGACACTCTTGGTAACTAGCATAGCTGGTTTCAGCTAATCCGGGCCTGGCTTTTACTGGGAGTAAGCAAAGAGTGGGTGCTTATTCCCCACGATCCACTCTGGGTTTCATACGTGGCTCATGTCCACGATTGTGTTTAAAGGAGGCATGTGTGAAGGAAACACTGGCCTGTGGACAGTTCTAGAGGAGACCCGAGCCTGCATGACTTTATTTTGAATGTCTTGGACTAGTTACCTGACCCAGCTGCGATCCGGCTGTACTGAATTGTAAGTTGGCTTGCACCAGCAATAAATTGTATTGAAGTGACTTTGTTGTGTCCCTGCCTTTATTCAATACTGGTCATAGCAGCCCACGGCATTACAGTAGTTTCATTGTGGATTTCACCCTTTCCAATGCAAAGAGTGAAATGTACGTCAAATCAGCAGCATTTCTGCTATGAAATCTGCAACAAAAACTGCAACATTTAGATGGTAAGTTTTTTTCTGTTGCAGATTTTCAGCACAAGCAGCATTTCAGTTGTGTATACCCTAAATGCAACATACTATACCAATTATGCCCCTTTCACAAGAGCGGGAGACTCGCATGTCTCCCGCAACGCATCTACAGGGCTAGACTCCGGCACTGACTGGGATCGCATGTAATGCTATGAGATCCCTGTCTGTGCCGAGTCCAGCCCTGTAGATGCGATGCGGGAGACATGCGAGTCTCCCGCTCGTGTGAAAGGGGCATTACATATAGGTGTAATTAAAACATTTTTTAAAAGACCTTTTTAGCGAAAGGCAATTTGTATTTTTATTTTTTTTTAACTTTAGCTTTCTAAAACATTTTTTGCACTTTGTTTTACTTTTAATTTTAGTCCCACTAGGGGACCTGAACATCCAATCTATGTATTGCTGATATGATATAATACACTACAATACTTTTATAAAGCATAAGTCCAACTCACCTGTGGATAATTACTTCGTCACAAAGCGCATTTCTTCGTAAAATTCGGCAAAGCAGCCAAATCAAATTTTCAAGAACTTTGCTCATCTCTAATTATAATATTAAAGCAAAAGGATACGTTTATTAGGGAAAAATGTACAACTGAAAGGAGGCTCTAGTAGCCTGTTGGCCCCCTCTAGCCTGGATACAAAATTAAATCCGGTTTGGCATGGTGTCATACAGGTTCAGCATGGCATCCTACAGATGTTGCAGTTCAGCCTGTAGATCCTGCATACTTGTAGGTTGCCAAAGCTGGCATCACAGCTGGTTTCATAAATGCTCTATTGGTGATAAATCTGGTGCCTGGGCAGGTCAAGAAAGTATTAAAATCTGGCATAGACATTTATGGGAAACCCTTTCTGTGTGTGGGTGAGCATTATCCTGCTGAAAAACGCTAGTTAGAAGCCCAGCCATGAGAGCCAACACGTGATCGCAGGATGTCCTGCACATATTGCCATATTGCATAGCATCCCTCATATCACTACTAGGGGTGGCTGACTGTCTAATGCGATAGCTCTCCAGATCATCACACCAGTATTTGGGATAGTGTCACGCTCCACAGCAAAGACAGAATTAAAAGGGTTGTCTTTTGGTTTGGCCTGTCGTCAGGATAGATCATCAATAATCAGATCGCCGGGGATCCAACTCCCAGCACCCCTGCCGATCAGCTGTTTGAAGAGAACGCTGCGATTGTACAACCAATGCCTTACGTTTATTGTTTACCTGACTATCTTCTCAACCACAGCGGTGAGCAGGTTCGATGGCTCCTTCCTATTCAAGTGTATAGGAAGGGGCCAGCTCATTGAAGTAAATGGGACAGCTGAGGTGTAATAACATTGCGAGTAGGTAAACAATGAAGGGAGAGTAGTGGTCGTATGAGCGCAGCCTTATGTTCAAACAGCCGATCAGCCGGGTGTTGGGAGTTGGAACCCCGCAGACCTGATATTGATGACCTATCCTGTAAACAAAGGCAACAGTAGCTGGGTGTCAATGGCAGGACATGTAATGGGCATCATGACACCAAATTTACTTCTGCTACATGCCTGGAAATGGTCTGAGCTGAAATTAGGGTGTGTAATGAAGGTGCCATCTGTGTCTGGATGGTGGACAATGAAACTGTGGGAGATGCTTGTGCTTGTCTGCGGATAAAACATTCCTCTTTACAGGAACTCTGTCTGGGTCGTCCAGGTCCTGTTCACTGTGTGCGTATGTCCTTATGTAATCACTGCTCCCAACACCCCCTAACAACTAGGTCAGAACACCCTAGATGGCTGGCAATTGTGCAATGATGCCCCCCCCCATCTCAAAATCTATCAACTGGGCAAAATTTTTCGAGTGTGTCGCAGCAGCCAACGATCTCTAACCCAGAGGTACACTACAGCAATTCAACATTTCTGTCTGGTTGCCTTTTTTTTGTCATTTAGTGTATATTATATACTGTAAATTGTACATTGTAAAGGATAGGAGAGTTCTATAGATGGCAGAAAGTGGCAACGGCTGTGTGCATAAGCCCTTATATTGTTTTTGTTATGTTATAATACTTTTAACTCTTTAAGGACCTGGGACGAGAATGCTTGTCCTAAATTGCCAGAACTTGGCACCCTAGGATGAGAATTCTCATTCTGCGGTCCTTCCCCTGCTCCATACGTGGTGAGATGTATTGCATTGGAACAGGGATCACACCCTGAAATGTTGAAGTCACATAGTGGGACAAAAATAAAAAAGTGAAATAAAAGTGTTTTTAACTATAAAAAAAAACAGTTTCAAGTAAAAAAAAATGCCTCTTTCTTGTAAAAAGAGACATATGAAATTGTGAAAAATAGACAAAAAAACAATAACTCTAATAGATCTTGGGGTGAATAAGACAAGGTATCAAAAGATCCCATATTTTAGCCCCTAAGAGGGCTAATAGATATTAAATAAAACGTTTACAAAAATGTAAAAAAACAAAACAAAACAAAAAAGCATTAACATATAAAAAGTTTGAATCAGCCCCCTTTCCCTATTTACATATAAAAATATAACAACAATACAAAATAAACATATTAGGTATTGTCATGTCCGAGAATGACTGAACTATTAAAAAAAAATGAAAAACACACGATTCGCCATTTTTAGTCACCCCTTCAAAAAAAAAAAAACAGTACAAAACAGTTCAATAAAAGCACAAAAATGCAGTAAAACAAAAACCCATATAAGTTTGGTATCGCTGGATTCGTATTGAGCCGCAGAATAGGAACATCATGTCATTTTAATAACACAGTGAACACTGTGATGTCAAAACCCCAAAAACCTTGGTGGAATTCTGTTTTTTATTTCAATTTAATCTTACAAAGAACGTTTTTCCCATTTTCCAATAACAGACATGGTAAATTAAATGGTGCCCTTAAAAATTACAACTTATCCTGCAAAAAATAAGCTCTCATTTGGCTATATGAAATGTAAATTTAAAAAGTTATGGCTATTGAAACGTGGGGAGTTAAAAATGAAAATGCAAAACCAAAAATGGGCCCAATATTTAAGGGGTTACAGAGGTTTACCCTTAACCAGTTTATGCAGTCACTTGTGCTTCACAGTAAGGGCTTATGCACATGAACATATTTTCTTTGTGTGTCCGTTTCGTTTTTTTTGCAGACCTTATGTGGAGCCATTCATTTCAATGGGTCCGCAAAAAAAACGGAAGTTACTCCGTGTGCATTCCGTTTCCGTATGTCCGTATTTCTATTCCGCAAAAAAATAGAACATGTCCTATTATTGTCCCCATTACAGACAAGGATAGGACTGTTCTATTAGGAGCCAGCTGTTCCGTTCTACAAAATACGGAATGCACACGGACTTTATCCGTATTTTTTGCGGATCCGTTTTTTTGCGGACCACAAAATACATATGGTTGTGTGCATGAGGCCTTATTTACAGTACAGACCAAAAGTTTGGACACACCTTCTCATTCAAAGAGTTTTCTGTATTTTCATGACTATGAAAATTGTAGATTCACACTGAAGGCATCAAAGCTATGAATTAACACATGTGGAATTATATACTTAACAAAAAAGTGTGAAACAACTGAAAATATGTCTTATATTCTAGGTTCTTCAAAGTAGCCACCTTTTGCTTTGATTACTGCTTTGCACACTCTTGGCATTCTCTTGATGAGCTTCAAGAGGTAGTCACCTGAAATGGTTTTCACTTCACAGGTGTGCCCTGTCAGGTTTAATAAGTGGGATTTCTTGCCTTATAAATGGGGTGCTAGGAAACCACTGCTAAGGACAGGCAACAAGCAGAAGAGACTTGTTTGGGCTAAAGAACACAAGGAATGGACATTAGACCAGTGGAAATCTGTGTTTGGTCTGATGAGTCAAAATTTGAGATCTTTGGTTCCAACCACCGTGTCTTTGTGCAATGCAGAAAAGGTGAACGGATGGACTCTACATGCCTGGTTCCCACCGTGAAGCATGGAGGAGGAGGTGTGATGGTGTGGGGGTGCTTTGCTGGTGACACTGTTGGGGATTTATTCAAAATTGAAAGGCATACAGAACCATCATGGCTACCACAGCATCTTGCAGCGTCATGCTATTCCATCCAGTTTGCATTTAGTTGGACCATCATTTATTTATCAACAGGACAATGACCCCAAACACACCTCCAGGCTGTGTAAGGGCTATTTGACCAAGAAGGAAAGTGATGGGGTGCTATGCCAGATGACCTGGCCTCCACAGTCACCAGACCTGAACCCAATCGAGATGGTTAGGGGTGAGCTGGACCGCAGAGTGAAGGTAAAAGGGCCAACAAGTCCTAAGCATCTCTGGGAACTCCTTAAAGACTGTTGGAATACCGTTTCAGGTGACTACCTCTTCAAGCTCATCAAGAGAATGCCAAGAGTGTGCAAAGCAGTAATCAAAGCAAAAGGTGGCTACTTTGAAGAACCTAGAATATAAGACATATTTTCAGTTGTTTCACACTTTTTTGTTAAGTATATAATTAGGGATGAGCGAACTTTTGAAAAGTTCGGTTCGGTTCGCTTCGGCGAACTTTCTTGAAGTTCGGATTCGTACGAACCGAACCTAAAACGAACCTTATACGAACGAATATACGCATATTTGAGAATCTACACTAATACGTACGCTAATGCGAACATTCCCGCACAAATAACGAACATACAGTCTAGCGTTGTCAAAGGTACGCTACTTAACTAAATGAATATGTACGCATTAGCGTACGCATACACTGCGTCTGCGAACATTCCTACTCCAGTGACGAACATAGTGTAGAGTTGTTAAAAGTACGCTACTTGACGGATAATAATAATAAGTTATTATTTTCGTTCTGTTCGGACGAGCGAACAGAACCGTAACGAACCAGATTATTAATAACCCATCTCGGCTTCTCCTCCCAAAAGGGTGGTTTGACACGAGGGTCACACCAGGATACAAGGGATTGTAGGAGTAATAAATAATCCCTTGTATCCTGGTCTATTCTGTGGAAAAAGTAAACTTTATTTACGAACCTGATTCATACGAACTTGACGAAAGTTCGGTTCGGGGACGAACCGAACGTTCGGTAAAGTTCGTAACGAATCTGGTTCGTTACGGTTCGGTTCGCTCATCCCTATATATAATTCCACATGTGTTAATTCATAGTTTTGATGCCTTCAGTGTGAATCTACAATTTTCATAGTCATGAAAATACAGAAAACTCTTTGAATGAGAAGGTGTGTCCAAACTTTTGGTCTGTACTGTAAATATTATAATGAATTACATCCAAGCTAGGAAGACACAGCACGGCACTTGCCTTGGGACACATTCACATTCTTTTATTCGCAATTCTTTATTGAATTTTTTTTTCTTCCCAACTTGGATGTATTGCAGTATCTATTATTGTATACCAATCAACATTATGGAACCACAATTCTCAGGACATACATTGCCACTGAGGTGAGTGGTAGGATCGTCTAGAAATCTTTTTACTGGATTATAATGAATCAACTACAAATTTGTATGAATTCTAGTTAAAAAAAAACAAAAAACTTAATACCGTATTTTTCGCTTTGATAAGACGCACCCCAGATTTTAATGTAGGGAAATAAGAAAAAATATTTTTCATCAGACCCCCCCATAAATTTCAGGATATCACATCAGACCTCAGATCAGCACTGTGCCCCCATATCAGCCCACTGTGCCCCATCAGACCTCGGATCAGCCCACTGTGCCCCCATCTTACCTGCGATCAGCCCACTGTGCCCCCACCTTACCTCAGATCAGCCCACTGTGTCCCCATATCCGCCCACTGTGCCCCCATCAGACCTCAGATCAGCCCACTGTGGCCCCATCAGACCTCAGATCAGCCCACTGTGGCCCCATCAGACCTCAGATCAGCCCACTGTGCCCACATCAGACCTCAGATCAGCCCAATGTGCCCCCATCAGACCTCAGATCAGCCCACTGTGCCCCCATCAGAATAAAATAAAAAACTCTCTTACCTCTCCTGCGCCGTGGCTTCGCTCCGGGTCCGTCGCTCCTCTGTCTTCTCTGCCCGCACTGCACTGTCACCTGACTGCGTGCAGCATCAGGTCAGAGTGCGCACACTACGTTCTGATGCTGTACGCGGTCAGGACAGTGCAGCGCCGCCAGGAAAAGAAGGAGGAGCGCCGGACCCGGAGCGGAGCTGCAGTGCAGGAGGGTAAGTATGTTTCCCCGCTCCTGGCACCTATTACATACTAGTGAGCGCTTCCATAATGGAAGCGCTCACTACTATTCGCTTTATAAGATGCACGACAATTTTCTCCCTACTTTTTTTGGGGAAAAAGTGCGTCTTATAAAGCGAAAAATACGGTAACTTATTTGGGTTGTGAGCAGGTCCCCTTGGATCTCAAAAATTACTGTGGGTGAGCGTAACATACATGCTGTTTCACAATCCCCCTTCCATACCCTTCATTCCATTATATAACATGACTCATGCCAATCTGCTTCTGTGTTGTGTGCCCTTGTAAGCTCTGTACACTGTTGGAAACTGCCGCACTCTTCCCACTAGAGGCAGGTCGGCTGCTGCCTGAAGCAAGCTGCTCATCTCGCCTCATGGCAGATGCGAACCTGGGCGGACACCACCATTGAAAATAAACATCTTTGTAGAGATCACAGCTGCATGTTATTCATGCAGATACGGGAGTGGGGACCTGTTTGGGTTCCCCATACAGATGGCAGGGATAGTTTCTTATCATCCCTGCCTTCCGTATCACTGCATACAAAGTGCCCAATGAGTGCTGAGTGAACAAATCACTTTCAGCTCTGCGCACAGAAGTCATGTGATCACTAGGAGCTAGGTGCTTGCGTGAGCTGCAGGGTCTGGGAGCGCCGGGCGGTATACGCCGGGCGCATTCTGACTGGCTGGGGGAAGTGTGGTTAGGTAGTGGATAGGAGGTGCAGGCCACGCATAATTAGGTTCAGCAAGGGTTAAGCTAAGGAGTGAGGTTTTCCCAGGAGGCCGTGGGGGAAAGGATATTTAATGGCCCTCCCTGAAGGGGCTGGCCCTCTTTTCCCTTGGACCGGTAAGAGAAGCTGTTATGGCTGATGCTTTGTTGGATCAACTGATGGCCAGGGTGAGGAGGGAGGGCGTTGAATGGCTGACCCAGGCTCTTGCCAGTGAGGGTGCCGCTCAGCCCCTCTCCTTACTTTCTCCGAATGTTGCTGAGGTTAATGAGGCCCCTGGGGTGCGTGGGAGATCCACCAGGAGGTCTCGGGCACCTTCCCATTTTAGCCCTGATAGTAGGGGTGGGCGGCCTTCATCTGGCCGGAGTGCCCGTGTGTCATCCCCCTCTATGCCCCCTGTGCCGGTTATTATGCCGCCTCCGGCGGCGTCTGCTGCGCCTGCTGCTGTGTCCAGGCCCGGGTGTCGGCGCTCCGGCCGGGCTGCGGCTCAGGCGCTGGGTGCGGCCACGCCCCCTTCCCATACTTCGGGCCCGGCTGGGTCCCGCGGCTCGGTGGGACGCTCCCGGGGTAAGTGGGGGTGTACTGCGGGTGCTTCCTTACCTGCTGGCCGCGGCGGTGATAGTGGGAGGCCTCAGCTGCTTCCGGGCTCCTGCCTGGTGGCGCCTGCTCCTCTGCCGGCGGTTGCCTCTCATGGGCTATTACAGGTGCCGCCGGCAGGGGGAGCTCTGGTAACAGATCAGTCAGTATTGGATGGGAGGGCGGTGTTGTTCCCGCTTTCTGTACAAGCGCAGGTTTCTGGCATTAGGCCGGTAGCCCCTCCCCCATCTGCTGCGGCCGTTTTAGATCCTCGTGGTGCGTCTGCCATTATGGGGGGTTCCCATTCCTGCAGTCAGGATTCCTCTTCTTCAACTGCCCTCAGTGTGGCCCCTGTTGCTTCCCTGCTTTTAACGCCCCCTGCTTCACAGCAACTTGTTTTGCCCCAGGATAGTGGAGTGATGAGTGATAGGGGTGCGCCCCCCTTGCCTGCCCCTGAGATCCTGGTGGATACTCCTCCTACCGCATCTGCCCAGTACCCTCCGGCTGTTCAGCAACCCGCTGCGGATCCAGCGCCTGTAAGTTTGGGCGGGCGTCTGGATTCTCGCGGGCGGTCCCATCGGCGGAGGCGCAGTTCGTCTGGTTCTGCCTCCCGGGGGTCGCGGCGTCGAAGGCGCCGCAGTCCTGCCCGGCGTTATAGTCGCCGGTCCCGTCACCTCTCGGTGGTTTCCGGGGGCTCTCGGAGTACTAGGAGATCCCGTTCCTCAAGATGGAGGTCGCCGTCTTCCTCAGCGGATCGGTATACCTGCAGCTCTTCGAGATCCGGCGGTGATGTCCGCAGACGCCGGTCGAGGCGGTTGCCTCGGCGTCCATCTACTTCCAGTCAGCCTGCTCCGGTCGATGCTGGTGCGGGTGTCGTCTCTCCTCCTGTGGCTCCGGCTGAGGCGGTTCCGGGTCCTTCCGGCACACCTGGTGAGTACGCCTATGCGGATGCATGGGAACAGTCTAAGGCGAGGGATGATACGATGTTGCAGGCTCTGAAGGTATTGATTGAGAAGGTGTTGTCTGCTCCTTCTCCTCCTCCGAAAGTGCCGGCCCCCGTAGCGGCGGGCATGTATAAGGAATCCTTCTTTTGCGGGGTTAGTCCCCTGGGGGCTCACGTGTCGGAGGAGGTGAAGCAGAAGATATGGGACAATGGCTTTATAGATATTTGGTCGTTGGTTACTCCGGACCAGCCTTCGGTTGATAAGGAGCGTAGAGTGACTGACCGGGTCTTGGATAGGCGGCCTAAAGTTGCCAAGACGATTGGCAACTGGCTTCAGGCCTTTGCTGTATTGGGTTGTATTATGGGTCAGCAGCACCCGGAGAGGTGTGGGGAGTTGTTTATTTACTTGGATACCATTTACAATGCGTACAAAATGTACGGGGGCTCCGCTTGGTGGCGGTACGACGAGGAGTTCCGCAGACGTCTGGCGTTGCAGCCCTCGGTGGGTTGGGGTGTGAAGGCTACCGACGTTTGGTTGCGGTTGATGACGGCTCAGCGGGCGCCGACTTCCTTTCAGAGCGGAGCCACTGGGGCGCAATCAGCTTCCGGAACCTCAGTGGCGGTTAAGCGTCCGGGCACCTGTTGGCTTTTCAACGAAGGGCATTGCAGGTTCTACGGCATTTGTCGATTCAAGCATGAGTGCTCCACTTGTGGAGGCTCCCACTCCGCATCCCGCTGCCCACGGGCCCAGTCCCAGCCCCCTAAGCACCAGGCCGTTAGCGGTGCCAAGGACGCCGGTGAGCGTTCCCGCGATGGAGCCGTGGCTCGCACTGTTTCCTAGGCGGGAGGATGCGGAGTGTTTACGCAATGGTTTTTTGTATGGGTTTTTTATCCCCTTTTCCCTGTCATGGTCGCCCTTGTGGGCTTCGAATTTGAAATCCGCGAAGGAGCGGCCTCTGGTGTTGCGGGAAAAAATTGATAAGGAGGTAGCATTGGGCAGGATGGCTGGTCCGTTTCTTTCTCCGCCTTTTTCGAATTTGAGAGTTTCCCCCTTGGGTGTGGTTCCTAAGAAGGAACCGGGGAAGTTTCGCCTGATTCACCACCTTTCGTACCCGAAGGGTCTGTCGGTGAACGACGGCATTTCCAAGGAAGAGGCTTCGGTGTCGTATGTGTCCTTTGATCGCGCTGTGATGCTGGTCAGGAAGTTCGGGGCGGGCGCTTTGCTGGCGAAATCTGACATTGAATCGGCGTTTCGCCTCCTTCCGGTTCACCCAGACTGTTTTCATTTGTTGGGTTGCGTTGTTGATGGTCTGTTTTATTATGATATGTGCCTGCCGATGGGCTGCTCCATTTCGTGCCACTACTTCGAAATGTTCAGTTCGTTCTTGGAGTGGGTGGTCCGTTTTGAGACTGGCTCTTCGGCTGTGCTGCATTATCTGGATGATTTTCTGTTTGTGGGCCCCCCGGATAGTGGTGTGTGCAGCTACTTGCTGAATACGTTTCGGTTTTTGATGTCACGGTTCGGAGTTCCGTTGTCTGCTGAGAAGACGGAGGGCCCTACCACTCTATTGTCTTTTCTGGGCATCGAGCTCGACACGGTGGACATGGTCTTTCGTTTGCCTGCGGATAAGTTGTCTAAGCTATTAGATTTGGTTTCAGGTTTTTGTTCCGTAAAGAAGGTCACCCTCCAGCAATTACAATCGTTGTTGGGTCTGCTGGTCTTTGCATGCAGGATTATGCCCATAGGAAGGGTGTTTTCACGGCGATTGTCTTTGGCAACGCGGGGTGTAGTTTTGCCGTCGCATAGGATCCGGCTTACCCGTCCGCTGAAAGAGGATCTTGGGGTATGGCGGGATTTTCTGCTTTCCTACAACGGGCGCACCTGCTGTCAGCTGGAGCTTCGGTCCAATTCGGAGGTCGAGCTTTTCACGGATGCTGCTGGTTCGGCTGGGTTTGGAGCGATTTTGGGTACGCATTGGTGCGTGGCGGCTTGGCCGGCGGTTTGGCGGGAGGCGGGTTTATGTGGTAATCTTGTTCTGCTGGAGTTGTTCCCGATTGTAGTGGCTGTCACGCTTTGGGGTGAGTTGTTAGCCAACCGGAGGGTTTGCTTTTGGACGGACAACATGGGGGTGGTTCAGGTCATTAACCGTTTGTCTTCTTCTTCGCTCCCTGTGTTAAGCCTTCTCCGCTACTTGGTGCTGCGCTGCCTGCAATGTAATATCTGGTTCACTGCGCGCCATGTTCCCAGGATTCACAACACGGTTGCTGATGCGTTGTCTCGATTCCAATTTCAGGTCTTCCGCGAGTTGTTACCCCAGGCGGATGCGGTGGGGATGCAGTGCCCGGAGGCATTATGGGAGCTGATCACGGGATCCTGATGCCCCTCATTCAACGTTCCGTGGTACCGTCTACGTGGTCGTCATATGGTAAGGCGTGGACTGAGTGGCTGGATTGTGTGGGTGACTCGGTGGTTACGGGCTCGGTAAGTTCCCGATTGGAGGTGACGTTACGGTATTTATCTCGCCTTCGGTTGGAGGGTGTTTCTGGTGTGGTTGCTCGTAAGCGGATTACGGGGATTTCCTTTCATTTCCAATTGAGGGGATGGGAGGACATCGGCCGTCAATTCTTGGTTGCACGGGTCCTGAGGGGTTGGAAGAAGGAACGTCTCCCTACGGAGAGTCGCCGCCCTATTTCGGTGGATTTATTGGCCAGATTATTGGTAGCTGCTGATGCGGTTTGTTCTTCGTCGTACGAGGCTTCGCTTTTGCGTGCCGCCTTTGGTCTGGCCTTTTTCGGGGCGCTTAGGGTAGGAGAGTTGGTTCCGCCTTCTGCGGTCCGGGAGGGGGGTCTAGCGGGGGATGACGTGTGTATGGGACAGGATTGCGTTCGGGTACGGATTCGTCGGTCTAAGACGGATCAGTTCGGTGTTGGGGAGTGGCTGGTGTTGCGACCAGTACTTTCGGGTCCTTGCCCGGTGCGTTTAGTGGAGGCATTCGGGTCGATTCGCCCTGTGGGTGACCGGTTTTTGATTCACCTTGACGGATACCCTTTGACGCGATTTCAATTCACTGTTTTGTTCAAGCGCTGTTTAGTTCATGTGGGTGTCGAGCCGGGTGAATTTGGTACTCATTCTTTTCGGATTGGGGCGGCTACTGAGGCCGCTAGGGCGGGCCTTGCTGAAGCGGACGTCATGCGTATTGGGCGTTGGAGGTGGAAATGTTATGTCAGTTATATTCGTCCAACTTTACTTAATTGATTTCTTTCGTTTTAGGCCGTCCAGCTGTTTGGATTTTAGGCCACTCTTATGTCTTCTGGGCCGGGCAAAGAGCCGAATGCAGACCTGGTGGCCGCTGTTTGGGCTTTCAGGCCGCGGAAGTGCACTGGAGAGGTGTCCGGGGTTTGAGATGGTCGCAGGTGTTGCCCGAAGTCGTGTCCATCAGCCAAGGTGCTCGGGTCCCAGTGGTATTGGTCCTCCACGTCGGCGGAAATGATCTGTGCGTGGTGAGAATGGGGGAGTTACTGTCCCTTATGAAGACCGACATGGAGAGATTTGGGGGGTTTTTCCCGGAGCTCATACTTGTTTGGTCTGAAATAGTGCCCAGAGTGGTTTGGCAAGGAGCTAGGGATGCCTTAGCGGTGGAGCGAGCACGACGGACAGTTAATATGCGGGTGTCCCGTTTCGTGCGCAATAGGGGTGGGGTGGTGATTCGCCACAGGCAACTGGAGGGGGATAATAGCCGTCTTATGAGGCCGGATGGCGTTCATTTGAATGATATAGGCCTTGATATATTCCTGTCTGGTATTCAGGACGGGATTGAGCAAGCGTTGTTCCTTCTGGGGGGGGGGCGGAGCGCCGTCTAGGCTTAGCCGGGCTCCGCATGGCGGTGGTTAATAGTTGAGATAGCACCATGGAGCGTCTCTGCCCTCCGCGGATGCGGGTATGGGGCTTTTCGACCTCATGGGCGCAACATTTGCAGTTCTAAGGATAAAGTTTTATGTGATATTTGATAAGCTGTGGCCGAATCCCACCATTAAAGTTGGCTAAGAAAGAATTACTGTGTCCGCGTTTTATTATGTGGGCCACGGGAGTGCAGGGCAGGATGCCTCCAGTCAGTCTTAGCAGACCTAGATCAGGTCAGCATTCTCTGAGGGATGTATTCCCTTTGTAACTGAGGCTAATATTTCAGTCCAAGTTAGAGGAGAAATCGGCATTAAAAAAAGAAAAAATGTGGGGGAACGCACCACAGAGCAGGAAGTGGCGAGGATGAATATCACTTCTTTTGTTATTTTAGACCATTTACTGCTGCTACCTGAGCCTTTATTCAACTCAGTTAACCACTTTTATGTAATCATTTTGGACCTATTTAAAGGAAATCTATCACCAGGATAATCAATATTGAAGTAAAGCCATGGCCTAATAGCACTTAGTACCTTATTTCCAGATGTGCCTTTGATCCAGCAATAGATGTTTTCTATCTTCTGAAAAAAATTTATTTGGTATGCAAATGAGCCATTAAGGTGCCCGGAGGGGCGTGATTCTTGCAGGAAGGAGCCCAGGCACGCCTCCTACATCACATTCAAGCCATAACTCTGCCCCCTTTTCCCTGCTCCCAGTATGAGGGTGGGCTTGGGCACTAGCAGGAGGCGTGCCTGGGCTCCTTCTTGCAAGAATGACACCCCTCTGGGCACCTTACTGGCTCATTAGCATACCAAATAAACTGGATTTTCAGAAGATAGAAAAAATCTATTGCTGGAACAAAGGCTTTACTTCAATAGTGATTATCCTGGTGATAGATTTCCTTTAACATTATGGAAAAACTTTAATAATTACTAATGTGAAGAAGATGGGAGTAGTGCTGCCTGGGCTGTGCAGTAATAGATGACACACCCTTTCTTCCCACAGGGCACACTTTGGGGCCCTCTGCCTGGTGGTAGTGGAGGTGCTCTTGGTGTAAGTGGTTTTGTGGGTACAAGGCATGGGTCCCACGGATGAGCTGGTAATGTATTGTATTGGTGATGCAGACAAAAGGGTGGTACAATAAGAAGGCAGGTTTTTAGTGAACTGTACTTTACTGAGGCCGTTTTGCAGATGGTCCACACAGGCAATAAATATGTCAAACACAGTCTTTACAGTTACCATGTGCAGTTTCTCAAGACTATGTATAGGAGGCAGTGGGTTAAAAGATCAACAGATTTGTACTTGTTTCATGTGCGCTTGGCAGCTGAAGGCATTTGTCTTGGTCCATGTTCATACGTGCCCACATCGCAAATAGCTGCAAAAACTATATTTTAATAAAAGTAAATGAGCCTCTAGGAGCCACGGGGGGTATTTCCATTCATTTTTCTGAGCAATGTGGGCACATATGAACATGGGACCAACACGGATGCCTTCAGGTCATCCAGTTTCATAGGTACAAATCTGTTGACAGATGCCCTTTAACCCCCTGCCTCCTTTATCTAGTCTTGAGAAACTGTCCATGGTAACTGTAAAGACCGTGTAGATGTCTTTTTCTTATAACCTGCTCAATCTTTGCCAGCTCGTACCTCTCACTGTGACTACTGCTCTCTCAGTAAAGGCTCGTGCACACGAACGGTCCCCAATGTACGGGCACCGTCCATATGCCTGCACTGACAGATGCAGACACATGCAACTTGAATGGGTCAGTCTGCAATGCAAAAAATATAGCATGTTCTATTTTTTTTGCTGTGCGGAGGCACGGACCGAAACGCCATGGAAGCGTTCCGTAGTTCTTCCGTGGCCTTCCGCTCCATGTCTCCCCAATGTATCTCTGTATTAACTGAATGGCTGTTTGCAGGCTGCAATAAGGACACATCACGGTGCAAGAGCCCTTAATTGGTATTTCCTCTTTATAGCACAGTCTCTAAACAGGTGCACAGGCTGTCCTTTTAGTATGATGGGGAACTAGTTACATCCCACCACATGCAGGGAAGTCTGTAGCCAATGTGTAGACATTCACCTTCTCCGACATAATGCTTTGCACTCCCACTTGTAGAACTGTTACACCCACTATAGAATACAGTAACTTTCCCTGGAAGGTTGGCAAATATGTTGTCCCTTTGCCCAGCTCTGCTCCTTAGTTGTTTACACATCTGCAGCTTATAGTACACTGACTGTAGAAGTATTAGGGTAGGGGTTATTATTAGAGATGAGCGAGCATGCTCGGCCGAGCGTACTCGGAAGCAATTTTCGAGTAGTAGAATTTGCATTTTAGAATCTGTGCGCTAATGGATAAGCATCTTCTAATCTGTACACTAATGTGTACGCATCTTATAAATTTGTACGCTAATGCATACAAATTAGAAGATGCGTACGCATTAGCGTACAGATTAAAAGATGCGTACGCTACTACTCGAAAATTGCTCCCGAGTACGCTCGGCCGAGCATGCTCGCTCATCTCTAGTTATTATGAGGATTAGGACACAAGGAGAGAAAAGGGGAGGGCCTTCTTTTACCAGCTCCATTTACTGACTCCAGGGGGAGGACCCTCGTTTACCCACCCCATTCTAGTCTCAACCATATACTGACTACATCAGACAGACCTCACTTCCTGCAGAGGAAGGGGTGGTGCCAATCAAACCTACTAACAGTCGCTAGGGGCCCACTGCTCTCTCCATATACAGGCTATGACAAAGTGCTTAAAATACAGGATGGCCCACGAAAAAGTAGCCCCCCTCCAGTTATAGTTTGACCAGATGAACGAGCAAGTGAATAGATTAGTATAATACTACCCAGACTCTAAATACAATATTTAGTTGGTGGTTTTTTTCCTGGGTACTTGTCGGCAACGGCCTCTTTGCGTTTTTTATTCAATCTGCTTAGCACATAGCCTTCCACAATCACTATTCACTATTGCAGGGAGAACAACATCTTTGACACGATAGGCCACTTTTATCAAACTGAATAATAAATTAGTCTTAGTTGCCCATAGCGGCCAATCAGCATTCAGTTCCTACAGAGCTCTGAAAAAATGAGAGCTGAGCTCTGATTGGTTGCTATGGACAACTAAGACAGATTTACTGTAAGGCAGTTTGATTTGGAGATATTGGAGGCAGACTACTTTTTCATGGGCTACCCTGTTCAATCACATTAAGGGTACATTCACACGACTGTGCCGTGTTTTACAGTCCTCAAATTGCGGATCCGCAAAACACGGATAAACCCAGCACTAAATAGAAAATGCCTATTCTTGTCCAAGAATAGGACATGCTCTACATTATTTGCGGGGCTGCGGAGTGGAACTATGGATGCTGTTGAAATTGCAGAACGGATATGGACCCATTCATAAGGTCGTCTGAATATACTGGGAACACTGCATTTCTATCTACTTAATTATATATACACTACTAGCAAAACATTAGGGATATTTGGCTTGTGGGTTAAATTTCAGGATGAACCTAAAATGAACTCTAACCTTAATGTGACCTTCTCTAAACTTTTGAATGCACATGTGCAGTGTCCCACTTGTCATGTGAAAGGGACACTACACACTTTATTTTATATAGCCATGTCATCCCATGTCATGTTATTATTATGTATGCTGATAGAATAGTGTTTGTAATGTATAGGAAAAACCTTTATGGCTGAGTGTTGTAATAATCCTAACCACCACTAGATGGTGCTGTCATGCTTTTGTATATAAGGCCTAGTAACAGGAAACCAGTTAGTAGTTAGTAGTTGAGAGAAGAAGCAACTCAAGTTAAGAGCAGGAGGAGAGTAGGAGCAGTCATCCAGCTTGAGGCTGCTATTTTCCCTGCCTCTGGCCATTTACGATTTCTAAGCCGCTAGTATCTGAGCAACTAACTGGATAAAGTGAGCCTGACTGAGGTGAACACCATTCAAATGGTTATTGGACTTTGTCAGCACTGACGTGATCAGGAGAAGCTTAATGCACCTAGACGCGGACTTTACAACCAGGTACAAGTTGTATTTTTCCCCACTAAGAACCCTCAGGGTAGTGAGGATATTCATAGAGAAAGTAACAGCATCCGTGGGAGTAATGTATCTGAAATACTAATTCCTGCCATGGCGGATAGCTGCCTTGAAATATCATAAAGATATACTATAATCATCCAGAGCTAGAACTAGTGCAAGTGGATTGACATGCTAAGAAGGAAAGGAGTGTAACAAGACTTAAAGCAAAGTAGTACTTTATTGAAATACCAACTTAAAAAGGAGTTATTACAACACCAGCAATTGAGTGACCATATTGGAGAAGTGATTGACAGAACTGAAATAACTGTAAACCGCACTTATGAGGAGAACTGCCTCAGGGCAAAAGTTCCTTGTTCACCAGAAAACTGCCTTCTCATTATTGTCAACAAAGGGTGTGTCTCCCTAAAGACACTAGCGTCACGAAACACCAGGGCCCAGCCGTCCGACAGGGTCAAAATCAACACCAAGGGCACCTCAACTGGCCATCCTGGAGCCCTGCGTATGGAGTGTGCTCCGAGGGAAGTCGTGTCCACCCTCCACACAACTGCACACTGGCCCAGGGAAGATTCAACTAACCGTGAGTAGAACCACCGGCTACACCGTGTACACTGTGACAACCTATTTACCATATCACTCACATATCCCTGTGGCTGGTGGCTGCACATGTCCAATTGCTCAATGTTTCAGTACTTTTCGCACAACTTGCTGTTCTCTAACAAGGAGCTTAACAGCAAAATTCACAACAGATGTTGATCCATTAATCGCCTAATAAATTTCCTGGTTCAATTAGAATGGGTATTTAAACAGTCTTCCTCATCATGCCGTTCACATTTTGACATCATGAGATCAAGACGACACCTAACAATTGATCAACAGTACACCGCCATTGTGAGACTTCAAGCAGGATGTTCTCAGATGGAAGTAACCGCTGAGCTTAGAGTGTCACAAAGTGTCATCAGCAGGTTAGAACAAAGATACAGAGAGACTGGAAGAGTCACAGAAAAGAATACAAGTGGAATTCTTTGGCCACATTCCACACTGATGACCACTTTGTTGTGAACAATGCAGAACGGGATAATGAATGTCACACAAGTCCAGGCACATTTAAGGGAGATGAGAGTCACCTAAGTGTCACGTCAGACCATTCAAAACCATTTACATCAGCATGGTCTGCGTGCTAGAGGACCTGCAACAGTACCTGAGGCGCCATAGTTTTGCCTGGGCCAGAGAGCATCTATGCTGAACGAGGGACCAGTGGATCTCAGTGCTGTTCATTGATGAAAGTCAATTCACGCTGAGCAGAAATTATGGCAGCCAACAATGTTGGAGATGTCAAAGAGAGCGCTGTGCATCAGCTACTGTTGTCACCAAACAAGCCTTTGGTGGTGGAGTTACAGTGTGGGCAGGTGTGTCTAGTCAACACAGAACTGCCCAACACTTTGTGAATAGTGCAGTGACAAGCCCATACTACTTGAATAACATCATTAATCCAGTCATTGTTCTGCTGCATGAACAACACAGGCCTAATTTCATCTTCATGGACGACAATGCACCAGCTCATCAAGGTCACATCATTAAAGGGGTTCTCCAAGTTAAATTTATTGATGACCTATCCTCATATCAGATCGGCGGGGGTCTGACACCCGGCACCCCTGCCGATCAGCTGTTTGAAGAGGAGGCACTTTTTTGGTAGATTATTCATGTTAATAATTTTTTTCTTGCAACACAGCAAGGGTTAACAGCAAACTAAACCTCAATATACATTACTCTGATTCTGCAGTTTACAGAAATCCCCCATATGTGGTGGTAAACATCTCTATGGGTTTGTGGCAGTGGTCAGAAGGAAAGGAGCGCCATACGGATTTTAGAGGCAGATTTTGCTAGAATGGTTTTTAGGAATATATTAAGGGGGTACTGGCCACTTTGACCCCTTTTACGGAATTTATGGAATTTGGAAACACTTGGCTGTGAAAATGAAAAGTTTCATTTCTTCCAATAAAATGTTGCTTTAGCCCTAAATTTTTTATTTTCATAAGGGGTAACAGGAGAAAAGCACCCCATAATTTGTAACCCATTTTCTCCTGAATGCGGCAACACCCCATATGTGGTGGTAAACTGCTGTGGGGGCACATGGCAGGACTCAGAACGGAAGGAATGCCATATGGATTTTGCAGAACAGCTTTTGATGGATTGGTTTGCGGGAGCCATTGATTTTAATTTTTTTGAGTTATTGTCTTATGTGGGGGCTCATTTTTTGCAGGATGAGGTGACGTTTTTATTGGTACCATTTTGGGGTACATAACACTTTTTTATTGCTTGGTATTACACTTTTTGTGAGTCAAGGTGAAAAAAAAATAGCTGTTTTGGGAAAAAATTAAAAAAAAATATTTTTACAGCATTCACCCGAAGGGGCAAATCATGTGATATTTTTATAGAGCAGGTTGTTACGGCCGCGGCGATACCCAATATGTCTACCATTTTTATTTTTATTAAATTTTACACATTAGATTTATTTTTGAACAGAATAAAATCTTTTTTTTTGTGTTGTCATTTCCTGAGATATTTTTTGGGAGATTGTCTCAGGTAGGGTATCATTTTTGCGGGACAAGATGACGGTTTCATTGGTACCATTTTGGGTTAAATAAGCCTTTTTGATCGCCTGCTATTACACTTTTTGTGAGGCAAGAGGGAAAAAAATGGTTGTTTTGGCATAGTTTTTTTTTATTTTTTGCAGCATTCACCTGGGGGGCCATCTCATGTAATATTGTTATAGAGCAGGTTGTTACGGACGCGGCAATACCCAATATGTCTAACTTTTTTATTTTTTGAAAGTTTTACACATTAGATGCATTTTTGAACAGAATGAAATCTTTTTTTGGTGTTGCTATTTTCTGAGAGACATATTTTTTTTTTATTTTTTGGGCGATTGTCTTAGGTAGGGTATCATTTTTTGCGGGACGAGATGACGATTTTATTAGTACCATTTTGGGGTAATTACGCCTTTTTGATCGCGTAGTATTACACTTTTTGTGGGGGAAGGTGACCAAAAAATGGCTGTTTTGGCACGGTTTTTATTTTTTTACTGTGTTTACCTGGCGGTATGGATTATGTGATATTTTTATTGAGCCAGTCGATACGGACGTGGCGATACCTAATATGCCTACTTTTTCTTTTTTTAACAATTTTTTTTAACTGTTTTTGGGGGAAAATGGCGTTTGTTTTTTTTTACTTGAAACTTTTATTATTATAATTTTTTTACTTTATTTTTTAACTTTTTTTCACCTTTTTTTAACTTTTGGGGGTCTGATCCCCTTCACAATGCATTACTCACAGTAATACACTTACAGCCTGCTTCCTGTGCGATCCAGGGGGCTGGATCGCACAGGCACGCAGGGATAGCAGCCACGATGCCTAAGGAAGGCATCGGGCTGCCATCCAAGCCATCGGGTCCCCGTCACAGCAGTGCGGGGACCTGATGACCCCCGCTCGCCATCCTGAACATGTGGCACACCTCATGTGCCACGGTCAGTGCTGACCGCGGCACATGAAGGGTTAATGCTCCTGCACCCGCCCGATCAGCGTGCCGTAATACTACGGCGCTGGGCGTTAAGACCCGTCACGCAGCGCCGTACTATTACGGCGCTGGGCGTTAAGGGGTTAACGTGGGTAGCAGTGAGTAGGTGTAATTACACCTAACTGCCTCATTTATTTCAATGGGAAGGCTCGTTCCCATACACTTGTATAGGAGCGATCCTTCCCAAAGAGCTGATCGGCGGGGGTGCGTGGTGTCGGACCCCCACCGATCTGATATTAATGACCTATCCTGAGTATAGGTCATCAATAAATTTAACTTGGAGAACCCCTTTAAGGTACGACTGCTGGAGACTGGGGTACCTCAAATGAAGTGGCCTGCACTTTCTCTGCAGACCAGAATCCTATTGAAAACCTATGGGATCAGCTGAGACGTTGTGTAGACGCTTATAACTTTGTACCCCAGAACCTCAATGACCTGAGCGCTGCCCTTCAAAAAGAGTGGGATTCCATGCCTCAGGAGACAATAAGTTGACTTATCAGACGTCGTTGTCAAGCTGTAATTTATGATCAAGGCCACAAGTTATTGACACATTGATATTTTTGTGGGGGTATACCCACCACTGGTGTTGGCTTTTGTTTCAATAAATTGTTTGAGATGAGGAAATCACCATTGTATGCTTCTACTTAAAGAGGACCTTTCATGTGTTTGAGTTACTTTAGTTAAATACCTTTATTGTTAGAGCAACCCCCGCTGCTTCTGACACGGGGTTCAGTTTTTCAAAATATCGCTCATGCACCCCGCTCTGCCCCCTGTATTTATCCCCCTCAGTACGCTAATACTGAGCATCGGAACATGGAGGAGGAGACGCCCGGGTTTCTCAATGGGCGTCTCCTTCTCCCTGGCTGTGCCGTGATCCAATCACATCGGAGAGCTCCACAGCCAGGGAGAAAAAAGCTCAATGAAAGGTCCTCTTTAAATGCCCTTTCATGATATAATATCACTGTAGCGTGAACTTTTTACGTTTTCCATAAATGTCACCCAAATATCCCTAACATTTTGTGAGTAGTGTATATGTTTTCTGTTTAATATTAAATACTGTCACTGTTACAGGGGTTCTCTGGGACCAAAGCATTGATGACCTATCTTTAACCCATTGAGTCCCGGAGGATTTTTAGTTTTTGCGGTTCCATTTTTTTCCCCTACAGTCCCAGAGCCATAACTTTTTTTTATTTTTCTATTCACAAATTCAACCTTGTGAGTTTTGTCTCTATGGTATTCCCTATGCGGTAAAACTGACCTGTCATCTTCATTCTCTGGGTCACTGTAAATTTTATTTTCATCAAGCACTCTAGCTCCCATTTCTCCTTGGAGTATCTATTTTTCCAATTTTTGTTCAAAGTTACCTCACTTTCGGTTTTCTCTTATCCCCCATGCTTGAATCTTACTTCCTGGTTTGTCATGTGACTGCTGTCGCATCATACCTTAGGGCCACAAGATGTGTCCTGTCATTAGCAGGTCATGTGACACTAACCAGTTGATTCTCTACCTCCACATATTCAAAATGCTGTATTTAACTGGATTTGTAATAGCCACAACCTGTGCTAATGTCCATCATTTCTTAGAGCAAACCTTGTCTTAAGGGCTCATTCAGATGACTGCATCTGGTTTGTGCTCTACAAATTGTGGATACGCAAAACACGTATACCAGCCATGTGCGTTCCGCATTTTGCAGAACAGCCAGCCCTATGATAGAAATGCCTATTCTTGTCCGCAAAAACTAACAAGAATAGGACATGCTCTATGTTTTCTGAGGGGCCCATGGAACGGAAGTACGGATGTGGACAGTACATGGTGTGCTGTCCGCATCTTTTGCGGGCCCATTGAAATGAATTGGTCCGTATCGTTCCACAAAATTGTGGAACAGATGCGGACACTAATATACGGTCGTCTAAATGAGCCCTAATGTTTCTCTGTCTGTCTATTATCTATCATTCCCTGTCTGTCCATCCATAACTGACACTGTAACTGACATGTAACTAATATTGCACATAGAGGAGTGGTTATTGAAAGGCAACTGAAATCAAAAGAGATCTGCCACAGGGTGTAATGGTTGGCTAATAACTTGAAGCCTTATTCACATATCAATGTTTTGGTCAGTGATTTCCATAGGTGATTGTGAGCCAAATCAAGATTGGAGCCTCCATAGACATAAGGTATAAGTGCTCATGCACACGAGCGTAATGGCTTAGTGCCCATGCTGCGGACCACAAATAATGATCCGTAATGCACAGGCACTGGACGTGTGCACTCGGTTTACAGATATGGATCCATTGACTTGAATGGGTCAGTGATCTGCGGAGGCACTGACCTGAAACCCCACAGAAGCGCTTCCAATTTTCGGTTGTATCTTATGGATTGTGGACCGATTCAAGTCAATGGGTCCGCATCCGCACACAAAGTGCACCTAGCCATAGCCAGTGCCCATATATTGAGAACTGGTCGCCAGTATGGTCATGTGCATGAGCCCTAAAGGTAATCTCTGCCCCTGGTCTATGTTTGGAGCCACACCTAGTTTGGGCTCAAAATCACTGATGGAAATCACTGACTGTGTGAAAAAGGCATAAGGTCGTTCTGATAAACGGTGGTATTTGGGGAAGGTGATATAACCGCAATATCTGTTGGGCGGGATACAATCCCTTTAAGACAGAAACACACCAGTAGTGAAGCACTCTCCAACCTTAGGGCTCATGTACACAGCCATACCCATTTTTATGGTCCACAAATTGCGGATCTGCAGCTGTGTGCATTCCACATTTTGCAGAACGCACGTCCGACCCATAATAGAACTACTATAGGACTATATATTAGCGGGTGTAACAGAACTGACATACGGATGCAAAGATCGGATGCAGACAAAAAATACATTTGTGTCCATGAGCCCTTACGGATAAGGGTGGATCATTACCCAGTAAACCAATCCACATTTCCAGCAGGGGCAATAGTACACAGACTTCAGTTCAGTTGTAGTTTATTCACCAGCACATGGTAGAAGGCTGCTACGTGGCGGTGAATAAGGTCATTTTTTTCATAACTGACGTCTGTGTGCTGTTGCCTCTGTGTGAAGCTTAAAGGGGTTCTCCAGGAATTAAGAAAATGGAAATACTTAAATATTACGTTATTATAAATATATTCCCAAATACCTTTCATAACTTAGAATGGCTCATTTTATCTAGGGAGCAATAAATAGGAGAAACAAAATGGCTGCCGTCTCATTAGTTCACACAAAACCTGTCCTAATCACATAGGAGGACAAGTTACTTCACAAAAAAGAGGTAAAGAGCTGCCTCATTCTCCTCTCTGCTCTGCTTGTCAGAGATTATGATCCTGAATACAGTTTATTATGATCTTCAGCGGAATCTGTGTAGGAATGGAGTCCATGAGGAGACATGAAGTACAGAGATGAGAGTAGGGATGTGGCTGATGAGAAGCAGCACTTGTATGCAATCTCCATTACCACACTCTGTCCTGTCCATCCTCTTTGTACTTCAGGTCTCTTCATGAACTCTATTCCTACACAGATTCAGCTGAAGATCATAATTCAGGACCATAATCCCTGACAAGCAAAGCAGAGAGGAGGATGAGGCAGCTTTTTACCTCAGTGTTGTGAAGTAACTTGTCCTCCTGTGTGATTAGGACAGGTTTTGTGTGTACTATTAGGACAACGGCCATTTTATTTCTCCTAATGATTGCTCCCTAGACAAAATCAGCCATTATAACTAATGAAGGGTATTTAGGAATATATTTATCATAAAGTAATATTTAAGTGTTTTCATTGTCTTAGTTCCTGGAGAACCTCTTTAACCAGGTCATCAATATGAGATTGGCGGGGGTCCGACTCCTGGCACCCCCAGCTGTTTGCTCCGCCATGGGCTCTACAACTCTCCATCCACTGTTCTCCATCCAACCTCTCCATCCACTGTGTACAGGCCAGAGCTGGTTACTGCAGCGCTGCTTCCGTCCTGTGGTCAGGTCCAGCGGGTTCTGCAGCACATGCAAAATGTTGCTTTCTGCCCAAATTGCCAACGTACTCCCTGACAAAGCCTTGGTCAGGATAGGTTTTCCAGTCTCTGGATGTAAGAAAGCAATATTTCCATTCACTGAGGTGAAGAAATAAAAGTAAAAAGATGAGAATTTTTTTTTAATCAAAAATAAGAAGAAATAAAAGCTCTGTCTGTACACTATAAAAAATGATTAAAACAAAAGCTCATTTTCGGTAAGGGTATGGCCACACAGTCAGGTTTCTGATGCAGTTTTGGAAGGCAAAATCAGGAGTGAATTCAAAAAAAGTCTTAGCTGCTTAACTTTCTCTCCTTTTATGAAAACTGCATCAACCTGACCTTGTGACCATACCCTAAGAAAGCTATAACAGGTACTATATATACCGAATATGAATAGTGGTACCCATGGGCCTCTGAAGTGTTACTACTGTGTGTGTAAACCCTGACTCATGACAGCAGAGCGCAGTGAGGTTAGTAACTATCGTCCAGTCAGGCGGAGCGCGCTGAGGAGAGCGATGCTACTGACCAGAGCTCAGCAGCAGCTCCTGCATTGCCGCCCTCTGATTGGCTGACGTCCTGACTGAATGTGTATACAAGGCGGCAGTGGAGGCAGTCAGCTGCCAGCGCTCCAGTCTGCACAGCTCCAGGTACTGTGCGCTGGAAACTTCCTGAAGGGGTTAATGTGGACGGAGAGCTCATGGAATAAGGGAAGACTAGGAAGGAAAGTGAGAGGACATTATGTACAGTCACACTGGTGTCTTCTCCCGGGTCCACGGAAGGATGAGGACTGCTTTCAGCCAGTGGTAACATGCATTTGGGACTCTTTTCTGCACCCGCACTGCAATGGTAAGACCTGCGGCGTCCATGTCCTGTGCTGGTCACTTCTAATGTTGGGCTGTGCACCGGGGGTCGTGCACTCTTCTGTAAGTGCACTTCTTAAAGTGACATCAGCACGCCAAGACAATGACAGTGAAGAATGGCCACCTGTCTAGGGCGGTATTCTGGCATCTGCTGTGTGGACGGTAGAATGGGATAAGGAGTCTTCTACACCGTGTAAACTCCTGTGCTGTAAGGGGGTCTTCACACACTGCTGATCTTGTTGCAGAAATTTCTGCCACTGAAAATCCGTTCACTTCGTCTGAATGAGGTATGCAGAAATCCATGTGCTTGCTGCCGAAACAGCCCCATTCAGATGATGGGAACTGATTTACTGTGGCAGAAATTTCTGCACCAAAATGTGCAAGGTGTGAAGGCATTCCAAAGGGTTGTAGAACTGCAGATGTGTCACCCAGTCTGTAAATGCACTGGATAGCTTGGTTAGTGTTTGTATTGTGATCTATCTATCTATCTATCTATCTTTCTATCTCATATCTATCTATCTATCTATCTGTCTGTCTGTCTATCTATCTATCTATCTATCTATCTTTCTATCTCATATCTATCTATCTATCTATCTATCTATCTATCTATCTATCTATCTATCTTTCTATCTCATATCTATCTATCTATCTATCTATCTATCTGTATGTCTGTCTATCTTTCTATCTCATATCTATCTATCTATCTATCTCATATCTATCTATCTCATATCTATCTATCTATCTATCTATCTATCTATCTATCTATCTATCTATCTATCTATCTATCTCATATCTATCTATCTATCTCATATCTATCTATCTATCTCATATCTATCTATCTATCTATCTATCTCATATCTATCTATCTCATATCTATCTATCTCATATCTATCTATCTCATATCTATCTATCTATCTATCTATCTATCCCATATCTATCTATCTCCTGTCTATCTATCTGTCTATCTATCTATCTGTCTATCTATCTATCTATCTCATATCTATCTATCTATCTATCTATCTATCTCATATCTATCTATCTCATATCTATCTATCTATCTATCTATCTCATATCTATCTATCTATCTATCTATCTATCTATCTCATATCTATCTATCTATCTAATATCTATCTATCTATCTATCTATCTATCTATCTATCTATCTATCTATCTATCTATCCCATATCTATCTATCTATCTATCTATCTATCTATCTATCTATCTATCTCCTATCTATCTGTCTATCTATCTTTCTATCTATCTGTCTATCTATCTCATATCTGTCTATCTATCTATCTATCTATCTATCTATCTATCTATCTATCTCCTATCTATCTGTCTATCTGTCTATCTATCTATCTGTCTATCTATCTCATATCTGTCTATCTATCTATCTATCTATCTATCTATCTATCTATCTATCTCTCATAATAATTCCATTTCTCCAGCATTATTTGTTGCTAGCAGAGCGGTGCGTCCTTGGAGCGCATGTAATATCATATTTATAAAGCTACACACACATAACTTTTCACTGGTGGTTTTTATTTCTTTGTTTTGGTGGTGTAATAACGGCATGTGTTTTTTAGGGCACCTTCACACTTTTTCCCAGCAGTTTGTTGGCAGTGTGGTTTATTAGTAGCGTTTTCTTTCCCATAGAGATGATGTAATAACGCCTAGAAGTACAGCATACTGCGTTTTTTAAAAGAGGCAAGAAAGACAAACATTGTCGCCTAATAAACAAAACACCAGAAGCAAAAAACATTCCTGTGCGCCCTGCATTTTATATTTCCCATAGACTTCAGCTAACATCTGGAGGGGTATTCCTGGTGACAGGTAGGTGCAGGTCCTATGTCTGGAACTCACCCCCCACAGTGAACAGAGAGCAGCCACACATGCGCAGCCACCCTTTGTTCACCACCATGGCTGGGCTGTTTCCTATAGCGGTGAATGGAGAGGTGGCCTCGCTTGCTTGGTGCACTCTCTATTTACCACTAGGGGACCTCTGAAAATAGCTAAGCGCCCACTCGGCTAGTTTAGGAACTCCCGATAAATGCAGAGCATGATGTGCATGCTTGGCTCGCTCTCCTTCATATCTAGGGGCTCATTCTCTACGGAGGTGCAGGTCCCACCTCTGGGACCTGTTCCTATCTGACAATGATGGTATGTCCTAGCAATGTGCTATCAATGACCAGATGGGAATACCCCTTTATAATGCAAGCGTGCCGAAAACTGCAGCTAAAAATCTATGTGTAAAAGCACTCTTAGGGCTCATGCACACAACCGTATGTATTTTGCAGTCCGCAAAAAACAAATCCTCAAAAAATATGGATGACATCTGTGTGGATTTAATATTTTGCGGAACGGAACAGCTGGCTTCTAATAGAACAATACTATCCTTGTCCGCAACGTGGACAATAATAGGACATGTTCTATCGTTTTGTGGAACGGAAATACGGACATACGGAAACGGAATGCACACGGAATAATTTCCTTTTCCTTTGAAATTAATGGTTCTGCTTATTGTCCGCAAAAAAAAAAAAAAATGGAATGGACACGGAACGAAAATACGTTCATGTGCATGAGCCCTTAAAGGGGTATTCTCATCTTAGACAATGGGGGCATATCGCTAGGATATGCCCCCATTGTCTTATAGGTGCGGGTCCCACTGCTGGGACCCGCACCTATATCCAGAACGGAGCGGGGAGCGCTGCGCCTGGAGGACCCCGGGTTTCTGGGGGTCCGGCCACCACCAGGCACAGCTTCCCGCTGCGCTCATATTAATTTCTATGGAGCCGACGGAAGTAGCCAAGCCAGCGCTCGGCTATTTTCGGCGGCCCCATAGAAATGAATGGAGGGCGGCTGCACATGCGCAGTGCGCCCTCATTCAGTTCGGGGGCTCCGTTCTGGATATCCTAGCGATATGCCCCCATTGTCTAAAATGAGAATAACCCTTTAAAGAGGACCTTTCACCACTCCTGACATACCTGTTTTAATAGCTTCATGCATTCCCCATGTAATAACAATTCTGGATCATCTATTCTTATGGCTCTATGTTGTGCCATTCCTTTATTATTTGCACTAGAAGTTATGAATGAATTACTATTTGTCTTTAGTAAGGGTACAGAGGGGAGGTAACCAGCTGGGGGTGTGTACCTGCACAGACTGACAATGGCAGCACTGATTGGCTAGAGTCAGTCTGTGCAGGGACACACCCCCAACTGGTCACCTCCCCTCTGTACCCTTACTGCAGACTGCTGGTAATTCATTCATAACATCTAGTAGAAATAATAAAGGAATGGCACAACATACTGACATAAGAATAGATGATCCAGAATTGTTATTACGTGGGGAATGCATGAAGCTATTAAAACAGGCATGTCAAGAGTGGTGAAAGGTCCTCTTTAACGTGAGCACTAGTATGACAGCAGCGAGCGCTCACAGTGCCGATTCCGTAAGTGCCACACTAGTCGCCTGCACATTCCCAGTGTATTGTGCATTAAGCCCACCGTTAGAGACACATATATCATTACCTGATCTCCGTCTTATGGCGTTTCCCACTGATTATTCTAATAATTCCTCCATGAAGCAGGAGATCTCCAGATGAGCCCCAGGAGCACCACGTCGAATGAGCCCTTTATCTGACATGCTATTGTTTCATTTTATGACAGGTTTAATTTATTACATAGGAACCGAACCTGAAGCTGATAATTTAGATAATGACTCAGTGGGATAACTGTTTTATGTAAGTGCCTCGTAATTGGAAAATGCTCCTTCTTTGTATATTCCCCTGGTTTATTCCATTTTAAGTAGCATATAATGATTCCTGCGTAAAGATAATATAACTAGACATATTTTATAGTCCGGATCTCAGAAATGGTTACATTTGTTAGAAGTGAATCATTTTAGAGATTCTGAACATAAAAGAAAGTTCAGCTTTTTTATCACTGATTTATATTTGGCACTTAGTATGATGTTATATTGTATGATGAAATATGCCGCTGACTGAGAGTCCCAGCGATAAAGAGGACCTGTCACCACATGTCCATTCTTCTTCTATTCTTGCTAGATGTTTATGGATAAAGGCACAGATGGGAGTTACCAGATAAGGGCGTGTCCCTGCACCGTCTGTCATTATCCTTTCAATGCTGTCAGTGGCAGACTGTGCAGGGACACACTCAACACTGGTACTGTCAATCTGTACCTTTAGCCATAAACTTCTAGAAGGAGTAAGAGAAGAACGGCAGAACATAAAGTCATAAGAAACGATTCTCCAGAATTGGAGCTACTAAAACAGACAAGTCAAGTGAGGTGACAGGTCCTCTTTAACCCCTTAGTGACCAGCCTGTTTTTGGCCTTAGTGACCAAGCGTTTTTTTTTTCTTTTTTCATCGTCGTGTTCCAAGAGCTATAACTTTTTCATTTTTCCATCTATATAGATGTATGAGGGCTTATTTTTTACGGGACAAGTTGTAGTTTTTAATTGTGCCATTTTGGGGTACACATAACTTTCAGATTAACTTTTATTAACTCTTTCTGGGAGGGAAATGGGAAAAACTGCAATACCACCACTGCGTTTTTACGTTATAAATTCTACGGCGATCATTTTTCGGTATAAATTACAACATATATTTATTCTCTGGGTCAATACGATTACAATGATACCAAATACATATAGTTTTTTTTGCGTTTTACTACTTTTTTGCAATAAAATCCTTTTTTTTAAAGAAAAAAAAGTTTTTGCATTGCTGATTCCCAAGAACATAATTTTTTTTAATTTTCTTTTTATGGAGTTGTGTGGGGGCTTCATTTTTGCGGGACAACTTGTATTTTTCATTGGTATCCTTTTTTAGTAAATGACGCTTTTTGATCGCTTGTTATTACGTTTTTTTCGGTGGCAACTAAGAATAAATTAGCAATTCTGTCTTGTTTTTTTTATTTTTTTTTATTGTGTTTACCGTAGGGGCTCATTTTTGTGATATTTATGTAGTCTGGGTCGTTACTCAAGGCTGGTCTGGGGCCTAGATCAGACCCCTGCCAGCCTTCCCACACATCGGCACCCTGCGATCGCTTTTGCAGGGTGCCGATGGGAGACAGAGGGAGACCGCTCCCTCTGTCAGCACATTACATGCGGCGGGCGCCATTGCCCACGGCATGTAAAGTGTTAAACAGCCCGGATCGGCACTCCTGCCGGTCCGGGCTGTTAGAGCAGGGCCGCGGCTATCATGTGAGAGCCGGGCCCGTGCTCCCCGCTGCACGGGAGACCCGTGCAGCGCTTAGACTGGGCCGCCGTGAAAAAGCGGCGGCCCAGCCTAAGGCCCCTTAGTGACCGCCGTAAAAAGGCGTATGGGTGGTCACTAAGGGGTTAAAGGCGATTTACACCACTGGGGGCAATTTTTCTATTATTCTTATTATTATTGCATTGTGCTCACTTTGAGCTGAAAATGATTTTTTCAGTTGGTCTTTATAAAAAAATGTACCCTTGTCTCTGTGCAGCCTTTAGTTTTCCTAGTAGCAGATTCAGATTTTTCTCTCTGCTCCATCAGATTCTGAGGGGCTCCTTATCTCTGCTCTCTGACATTATAAACACTCTTTATACCTCAGAAGGGGCTTGAATAGGTGTTTATGACCTCTTAGTAAATTAGAGATAAGGTTTATTAGATGACTGGTGCAAAGTGAAAGTAAAAGTAGGATTCACACAGCTAGAAAAACTATTAACCCTTTGTGACAGAACGGATGAATATTTTTAATAACGACCAATTGAAAAAAATATCTTTAGCCCAAAATGAGTAAAATGCAATCATAAAAAATTACCCACAAAGGTGTACATAGCCTTTAATTATATGCTATGGTTATGTATCCCATTAGCCGCTCCTCTAAAAAGGTCAAGGACTGAGATCTAGGAAAGGGATTATTGGCTTCTTCAGCTGGTGAGGCAGTGATTATCAGTGACATAGTGATTCCAAAGTAGCAGATTTGTCAGCAAAAGTGGCTTCTTAAAGGGCTATTATGGTTTTAGCAACAGACAATTTTGTACAATCATTTTTTTAGTTTTCAGGATCTCTGTTGTAATAGAATGGGAAGTTTTATTATATACATCAAGGTGTTGTGAATCTGTCCCAGTCATGTGATGGGGACACAGTACAGTTATTGGAGCTATGTCCTGTAAAGAACCCTGCACCTGCGTGTCTATCACTTGACCAGGACTGCTTTCCATCCCTTGGCATTAAAATGAAGTAAATGAAGATTTCTATTAAAGCTAGGACTGCATGGAGACTTTTTAGCATGGCTTTTACATTTTAGCCATTGACCCCTAATCTGGGAGCGCTAAAACCGGGAGCTGCACACTTCCCGGCCCAGGCTGCCTTCCCCTAGCTGAGATCGGGGAAGGCAGGCTGTACTAGTAACAGGCCTAAGCCTGGACTAGTATATTCCATTGCAGGCCTGTAGGTGGCAGCACTGCATTGTAATATACCGAATTCAGTATTCTATAATGCATAGATATGCATTAGAGAATACAAGATCGCATGTTATAGTCAGATAGAGTGGCTTAAAAAAAAAAGTAAAAAAAAGTAAAACAGTTTTAAATATAAAAATTAAAATCACCCTTTCCCTAGAATAAAAAAAAACATAACCAATAAGAAAAATAAACATCATGGGCATTACTGCATTCAAAAATGCCAGTACTATTAAAATATAAAAAATATGTTTGCCATGTGGTGAACGGCATAATGGAAAAAAATCTCAATGACCAATTCACCATTTTTTGTCACTTCACCTTCCAAACAAATTGAATAAAAAGTGATCAAAACGTTGTATATGTTCCAAAATTGTATTAATAAAAACTACAGGTCATCACACAAAAAATGAGTTCTCACACTGCTCTGTAAACATAACTATAAAATGTTATGGGGGGGTGGTCCAAATTTTCTTTGTAATCGTACTGACTTTTTACCTTATACAAGTGCATCTCAATAAATTAGAATATCAAAGTTGTTTTTTTATCAGTAATTCAATTCAAAAAGTGAAACACATATATAGAGTCATTACAAACAGAGTGAACTTTTTCAAGTGTTTATTTATGTTAATGTTGATGATTATGGCTTACAGCCAAGGAAAACCCAAATGTCATTATCTCAGAAAATTAGAATAATTAACCTTCCTAAGCCTTTAAAAAGGTCCCTTAGTCGGGTTCAGTAGGCGACACAATCATGGGGAAGACTGCTGACTTGACAGATGTCCACACTCCACAAGGAGGGTAAGCCAAAAAAGGTCATTGCTAAAGAAGCTGGCTGTTCACAGTGTGCTGTATCAATGCATATTAATGGAAAGCTGAGTTGAAGGAAAAGGGTGGTAGAAAAAGGTGCACAAGCAACAGGGAGAACCACAGACTTGATAGGATTGTTAAGAAAAGGCCTTTCCTAAATTTGCGGGAGATTCAAAAGGAGTGGACTGCTGCTGGAGTCAGTGCTTCAAGAGCCACCGCACACAGACGTATCCAGGACATGGGCTACAAGTGTCGCATTCCATGTGTCAAGCCACTCATGACAAATAGACAACGCCAGAAGCGTCTTACCTTGGCCAAGGAGAAAAAGAACTGGACTGGTGCTCAGTGGTCAAAGGTGTTGTTCTCAGATGAAAGTAAATTTTGCATTTCATTTGGAAATCAGGGTCCCAGAGTCTGGAGGAAGAGTGGAGAGGCAATCAATCCAAGCTGCTTGAGGTCTAGTGTGAAGTTTCCACAATCAGTGATGGTTTGGGGAGCCATGTCATCTGCTGGTGTAGGTCCACTGTGTTTTATCAAGACCAAAGTCAGTGCAGCCGTCTACCAGGAAATTTTAGAGCACTTCATGCTTCCCTCTGCCGACAATCATTTTGGAGATGGAATTTTTATTTTTCAGCAGGACTTGGCACCTGTCCACACTGCCAAAAGTACCAATACCAATACCTAGTTTAATAATCACAGTATCACTGTGCTTGATTGGCCAGAAAACTCACCTGACCTTAACCCCATAGAGAATTTATGAGGTATTGTCAAGAGGAAGATGAGAGGCACCAGACCCAACAATGCAGACGAGCTGAAGGCTGCTATCAAAGCAACCTGGTCTTCCATAACACCTCTGCAGTGCCACAGGCTGATCACCTCCATGCCACGCCACATTGATGCAGTCATTCATGCGAAAGGAGCCCCAATCAAGTACTGAGTGCATTTACTGTACATACTTTTCATTTGGCCGACATTTCTGTGTTTAAAAAAAAACTGAAATATCTGAAATAATGAATTTTGGGTTTTCCTTGGCTGTAAACCATAATCATCAACATTAACATAAATAAACACTTGAAAAAGTTCACTCTGTTTGTAATGACTCTATATAATATATGTGTTTCACTTTTTGAATTGAATTACTGAAAAAAAACAACTTTTTGACATTCTAATTTATTGAGATGCACTTGTAAGGAATGTCATAAAGTCAAACCACAAAACTGTGGCGGAATTGTGTTTTTTTTCCAATACAACCCTATTTGGAACTTTTTCCAGCTTCCCACTACATTGTATGCAATAGTAAATGGTACCATTAGAAAGCACAACTTGATCTGCAAAACACAAGCCCTTATACAACTATGTGAATGGAAAAATAAAAAAGTTATGGCTCTGGGAAGTCAGAGAGTAAAAAATGAAAACGCAAAAATGGAAAATCGCAGGGAGTTGAAGGGGTTAAACAGCTGTGAATGATTAGAAAAATATGGCTTCTTTCTTCCACAAACAGAGGCACACTTAACCACAGGTTGTATCTAGTATTGCAGCTCGGCTCCTTTGACTTTAAGTGCTGGAGTTACAAACTGGGGCAGATTTATCAAAACTGGTGTAAAGAAAAACTGACTTAGTTGCCCATAGCAACCAATCATATTCCACCTTTCATTTTTCATTTGAAAAATGAAAAATTCAGAACGCACACGCCCAGTATCTGTCATTTATATATTAGAAAATTGCAACTTTTCATTGTATGATGCATAAACTTTATTTGGAGAAATCAGATTACCCTTTTAACCATTCAGAGCATCTGTTTTTGACCCCTTGGAAGAAAGTCACCAGTGAACACCAGCTTTGCAGTACAGCCCATATCTCCATTTCCTGAACCCATATGATCGAGACATGGTGGTGGAGTGTGTCTGGTCTCATCAAGAAAGCGGACAATGCTGACAGATAGACTCAAATAAATACTTACCCAGTAGATCCAGTGCCTCGATGCATCTACGTCTGTGATACATACATAGAGATACTTACCTGGCAGGCAAGATACCATGATCACTGAGGTGGTTTTCACTGTGGTGGTTATGGTGCTTTCCAGCTAGGTAGCTTCCTTGTCTTGTTCCTTAGATCATGTGGAGTATCTGTTCTTATCAGTGGTAGGAATGGGCCACGGAGGTGTACACCGGTGGCTGAAAGGCTGTCACCCGTAGATGACCTCAGGGTCGGAGTAATGAGCCAGGATGTTTGGAAGCCTGAGGTGCCGAAGTGGCCCAGGAGTGGTGACCCTGGAGTTCCTGAACTCACTGTGGGTGGGAGCCCACTGAGTGATTGTTGCAGAGTATGGTTGCTAGGTGCAGCAGAGTCAGTTTAGATCAGACATTGTGGAGTAACAGGAACTGGGTTTATTGGAACATGCTTGCAATAATTGAAGGTCACCTTACATGGTGCATGGCACAGACAGGAAAAGGAAAAATCAATGAGTTCACTTCACATGTACAGGAAACACATGATAGAAATGCATAGAGAGGCTACAAGTAAGGATTAGTAACAGTGACCTCTAGTGTCACAACAATAAACTGCAGTCAATTTAGCAGAAGTCATTATAGCAAAAGACTGAGCTGTAGTTGCTGTATCTCTAACAGTGATGGCACATTTGCTCGCACTTCACTTTCACCCTTTTGAGTGCACTCAGCTCTACCTTTGCCGCCTTTACGGTCTGGCGTAAGAAGAATAATTTTTATAATTACGGTGGAATGTCCAGGCCATAACTGGCACACATTTACTTATTTATGTTTTATGTTCACTATGTGTTCACTTTCCATGTTTTGTTTGTGCCAAGGTCTGGGGGTGTGTGTGGCCATCTGGTTCCTCACCAGACCTCGACTTTGGCTTCCCCAGCGCTGGCTGAGGGATGGCCATTACTCCCAGAACCTTGCAGGTATGTTCTGGCCAGGAGGGACTAGGATTGGTTTATGGGGGCCCTTCTCTTATGGAGAGGCCCAAAGATAGACTGCGATCTAGTGCATGTTTTGTTGCATGGGTGTAGAAAGCACGTACCTCAGGCTTAAAAAAAAAGAAAAAGAAAGAAAAGATACATACATAGAGATCATTGTTAGTAACCTGGCGGTAGATGCTACTAGGTAGTATTGCAAGGAAAGATATGCCTACCGAGTTCCCCACAAGTCAAGTGGGATCTCCACTGGGAGTCCATATTACTGGTGTGCAGTTCCCTCCTGGCTCACATGTGTATACGTAGAAGAAAACATTCCAGTGCTCCTTCAATGAAATGTCAAACTTTTATTCCAAAATTTCTGGTAAAAACACGTCACAGGATATTATGTATGTGTTCGACTATTAGATGCGTTATGACCTGGCAAGGTTTTTGAAACACATAGCACGGATGGACCACATACATAATATCCTGTGAACCATGACAGGTTTTGTAATATACTACTGGATCGTATACTACTGTTTATTCACTATGCAGAGTAAATCTATGAACACATCCTCTGCCGCATCCACAGTTTCCAATAGACTTGTTCAGTCGCCATCATTTTATATTTAGCTGCTTTACTGTTTAGAATGGAACCTCAGGGTAAAATATATAAAACATATATTATATCCAGAGTGAAGTAGAAAGCCAGATCTTCTCTACATGACTTGAGGAATGACGTTTGGCCTCTGATAATGTATACTACATTGATTTTCCTGCCTGTATACAGCACTGCAAACAAGTCCTTCAAACTGCATGAAGCAAACCAGATTCACAGCTACATTTCCTATCAATATAGTCTAAATGGCGCTTCCTGTTTAGTGGGTTCGTTCTTCTGTAATGATGTCTTGCCATATTGTTTTACTGCCCAGTGTCATAATTATATTGTATCACTGGTGAGGTGATCAGTTTTCCTGCCTACATTCCCCATTCTTTCTATATATTATTATGCTGTCCAGTTTGTATTGCGAAATGATTTTATTTTCTACTGTATGAAACCAGTGAGGATAAATATTAAATTCAACATAACATTTACAGCCCGCCTGTAGTGTACCACAGGGTAGCTGAATATTGATGGACATTCACAGATATAACTACTGCCAACTGGTAGCTCTAAAAAACATATTAAAGGCTCGTTCAGATGAGCAATGGCGTTTCTGAATGCTGTCCAAGTGTAGAAAACAGACGGCACCCAGTATGAACATTCCCCCCTTTATAGTCAAGGCGCCCATTCACATGTATGATTTTCCGCATTGACCATTGGTTTAGGGCTCATGCACATGACCGTATGTATTTTGAGATTTGCAAAAAACGGATCCACAGAAAACACGGATAATGTCGTGTGCATTCCATATTTTGCAGAACAGAATGACTGGACCCTAATAGAACAGTATTATCCTTTTCCATAATGCAAACAATAATAGGACATGTTCTATTTTTTTTGCGGAACGGACATATGGACATACAGAAACGGAATGTACACACACGGAGTAACTTCTCATTCAAATAAATGGTTCCGTATATGGTCCGCAAAAAAAAACGGAACAGACACGGAAAGAAATGATGTTTGGGTTCATGAGCCTTTATGCAGAGGAAATCACAGCAGCAGCGTGTAGGTCCAAATTTCCCACAAGACTCGCCTATTCATGTGAATTGGAACATGAGAAAAACGGACACAACATGGATGGCGTCCATGTGGTGTCCATTCTCTACACAGATGAGCTCCACATTACTCATCTGAAAGAGGACTAAGGTTGACTGCACACAATGCAGTTTACGTGTGTTTTTTTAGCACATATTTTTGCACAGGAAAAACCTCAGCGTAATATAGTACCCCAAAAGTGTATGAAATTAGACAAATCTTGTGTACACTTTGCTTTTTTCTTAGGTGCGGAAATTGCCATGCGGATTTTCAAATTTATATGCATTTTACTTGTGCAGATTTCACCCTTTTCAATGGAAGGGTGAGATTTGAGGAAAATCCACATCTGCATAATTGTGGTTTTTGGTGCACAAATGCACGGAAATTCCTGCAGATTTTCTGCATGTTACCCTACACCCATGTTAAGGCTTCCATCTTACATATTTTTTCTGTGGCTTGTAAAAAAAACACAGTCAATTTCATGCATTTTCCAAGTGTTGAGTGTCGTTCTTTTCATTCATTTTTAAATGCTTTTCTTTTTATGTGTTTTTCTAGTCCTGTAGAGAAAACTGTGGAAAAGGCATGGAAAAACATAACACCCAGAGCCCTCTGCGTTTGCAAAAAAAGCTACTGATCCCCCCCCAAAAAAAATCCACCAAAAGTGAGGAATACAAGTCCAAAATCAAATACAATGGGGCGCATTTCCAAAGAATGGCATATTAACATGGTCTTTGTTTCCCCTTGTGCTGGCGGAGGATAAGCCTAATTTATGATGAGACGTGTGCTAAATTTGACTAATCAAAGGCAGCCATGTGCTGGGTAGAAAAACTACTACCGTCCAATATGTATGATACCGCAGTTAGGCCTATTTCACATGAGCAAGTTTTCCACACAGGTGCGATGCGTGATGTGAACGCATAGCACTTGCACTGAATCCTGACCCATTCATTTCACTGGGTCTGTGTACTTTTTTCACGCATCAGTTCTGTGTTGCATGAAAAATGCAGCATGATCTATATTCTGCTTTTTTCACGCAGCCCTGACCCCATAGAAGGGATGCAATGTGTTTTTCACTGATGGTTGCTAAGAGATGTTGTTTGTAAACCTTCAGTTTTTTATCACACGCATGAAAAACGCATCAAAACAGATTGCACCCGCGTGGAAAAAACTGAACGACTGAACACAATCGCAGACAAAACTCACTGAACTTGCTTGCAAAATGGTGCGAGTTTCACTGAACGCACCCTGAACGCATCCGGAGCCAATCCATATAGTTCATGTGAAACAGGCCTTAGACTTGCTTTACACGTGGGTTCTATGATTTTTGAACTGGTAAAAAAATACCTTAAATTTCAACTGTTTTTAAGTGGTGTTTTTTATTCAAACTTTTTTTTAGCCATTTTCAGTCCCATAGAGAAGCCTATGACAAAATGGCTGAAAAACACCATACCAGATACCACCAAAAGTGATGAAAGACACTACAAAAAAAATTCATACTGTAATGCCCTGTAATGTATTCACATTTGACTTACACCTAACCTCTGGCTGTGAGGTTTTGAAAAAAAAAAAAAAAATGGCCCAGGAAATATAAACCTGGAAAAAAAACCATACAAAATGTGCATACTATTCAAAAAACACCATGCTAAGGCTGGTGTCACACACACGTTTTTGTGGCAGTGTTTTGAGTAAAAGCCAGAAAAATACCTGCACATGTCTTAGGGTGGTGGCACACAGTGCAGTTTTGATATGCATTCAGGATGCAGTTTTTTTTATTGTAGCTAGCTGAAATTAATTAAATCCTTCCCACAATGCAGAACATTAGGGGTTAATGAGGCTGCTAAACTGATGAAATTGAAAACTGCATCCTGAATGTATGTCACTACTGCACTGTGTGCCAGCACCCTCACATAGAAATTCCACACAAATTTTTTGTGTGTGCACCAAATCCGTAGCTAAAAACGCATGTGTTAGGCCTTATTCACATGACAGTATTTTGGTCAGTGATTTCCTTCAGTGATTGCGAGCCAAAACCACGATTGGAGCCTCCACGGACATAAGGTATAAGAGAAAGATCTGCTCCTGTCCTGTGTTTAGAGCCGCACGTGAATTTGGCTCACAATCACTGATGGAAATCACTGACCAAAACACTGACGTGTGAATGAGGCCTTACTTGCAGGCTTTGGTGTGTATTTGATGCGGATCTCACCCTTGCATGGAAAAGGGTGAAATCTACACAAAAGAACCATACACAGAATTGATATGCTGAGGATATCAAAATGTGCATGGAAGAAAAAAGCAAAGTGTGGGTGAGACCATTACGCTGTGGTTTTTCTGCACGAGAATCCATGCCGAAAAACCATGTGTAATCTGCAACGTGTGCAGGTAGCCTTTATGTTTTTCATTCCCTTCTAACCAGGGGCAGACTGGGAACTTAAAGTGGCCCTGGCAAAAGTACCAAAAGTTGCCCTGTTTTGTAGTCAGGTCCAAATTGATGGAAGGCAGGGCCAGCAATACCATATTGTGGCACATTATCCCACCCCAACAGAGCCAAATACCACAGTCCATCACAAAGTACTGTCAGCAGCACAAAATACATCCCCAAAACTTCCACTGGCAGCTGTGACGAGGACTTAGGCGGCCCCCTGGGCATCGGCCCACCGGAAAATTTCCCTGTAATGGCCAATCCGCCCCTGCTTCCAACCCACTTCTGGCTTTGGTGGAAAAAACAGCATCGGAAATTGATACAAAAAGCTGTGCGTGACCACCCTTAGGTTGAAAACACTGGTATTTTGTGGAGTTGTTTTGCATTTTTACGGTTTCAGTTGAGTTTCAGGTGCGTTTTTGTTTTGCTGTAAAAACGCCACCCCCAGAAGGTAGCTGAACATATGAGAAATATGAATTGCAGGACAAATAAAAGTGCTTAGGGACGTTTTTCTAATTGCTGGTGTTATGTTGAAGCTTTTGGTGTATTCCATCTCCTCTATAGGGTAAAAAAACAGAAGAAAATCACCAATGTCACTGAAAACCCGCTGTAAAAAAGGCATGTGGTATGGAAAAAAACACCAAATTATTAAGACCCCTTGTATATATGTGAAATTTGCTGGCTGGAAAACCTCAGTACCCAGCTGATGGATCTGAAACTCTCCGCAGCTCAAGTTCAAATGTCAGATGTTACATGTCATTGAATGGTTTACTTGCAGCGCTGTTTATACAGTGCTGTCCGGAGAATGAATGGAGGAAAACACAGCTAAAATTCATGAGTGTAGTAGAAATGTTCTAGGAGCATTTAAGAGAATTCACTTACAAAACCACAGTCAAGCCACAGTCAACAGGATGGCAAAGCAAAAAGGATAACATTTCTGTTCACTTACAGCAAGCAGAGATCTTGAACACTGTGTGGAACAGAAATATGAAGCATAATAAAAAGTTTTATTACATTTTATTTAAATCCACTTGAAATAGCAATGACATATTATATATTAGTATATATGATAAGAAATATGATTCCCATAGTTCTCTGCTATAGTTTTTATGCTGCAGTTCAAAGAGGAGCCCATGTGGGGTTGGGATTCCCCCATATAGCCAGCATAACGATAGGGAGGCTATTGTGAGCGGCTCCTTTAATCTGCACTTTGATTTTATTGCTCGTTGAGGGAGCGCTGTGACTGTCAGGCTGCCTGGCACCGCCATTAAATAAGGTGGCATCACTTGACTTCCTGGCATTTTGCTAATACGGAGGATTTTCATTAACCTCTTCCTAGTCAGGAATCAATCTTTTTCTGAATGTATGCATGTGAAGTAAACACACACCAGTCTGTACGTTTCTAGCTTTCTAATTCTAGAAGTTCTGGTGTCCGGGGACGGAGAGAAATGACAAGTGTGCATCTGTGATGTATGCCGTTCTCTTTGCTTATATTTAAAGAATCTCCATAGCGAGTCTCTCACGCAGTCTCTGATATGTGGCTTGTGCTGTAGCATAAATGATTTCAGCATCATTTCCCGTGGGAAGCTCTCTCCAGTATATCCAGTATCAGTATTTAGTGTGCAGAGGAGCAGGGTTACACCTGGTGATAGGTAATAAAGGAGACATGCTTTGCCTATTGACTTTCCTCGTCATTCCCAACTAACCCCTGATGTTTGTACATTTCCGAGTATTTGATTTGAAAAGTGCCGGCATATGGCAGTGTCCAAGTACAAACACTATCTCGCCAGTATAAGTACTGCTCCCCGGTGTAAGTTCCACACTTCAGCTTTATACCAGCCGCATGCTATATGGCACTCTAGCATTATAGCAGCAGTTCACTCACGGCCATGCAGATTTGTGGGGTCTTAGGTCTTAGACTTTTTTTACTCTATTATTGGAATAACATTTCGTAGTCACTGCGTATGTATGGTGGCAGTAAATTTCCCTGAAGTTGCCCTGCAAATCTGTCAGCGTGTTGACATTTATGGCAGGCTATACTTTCTGAGTTAGACCCAGACAAGAAGCTGGAATAAAATGGCCTTTATGTCTGGTTCACATGTGAACTGGTATTTCCTTCTTTCCTGTTCTGTTATTGGAACAGGAAAATGAACACAGCAGCAATGCCTGATCCGTCACATGGCTCATACCAGTGCGTCCACTGGACTATAGCGGGGTCCATTGGGTATCCGCCATTGTAGTGACAGTGCATTTTGTCCCTTTTTTGTCATTTTTAAACAATCTGTCATAGAGATTTCTAAGGCTACTTTCTAAGGCTGTTATTGCTGGATTCGGCAGGATAACGCTTCCGTTACTGATAACACAACCATCTGCATCCGTTATGACTGGATCCGGTTGTATTATCTTTAACATAGCAATGACAGATCCATCATTAGCGCCATTGAAAGGCAATGGGGGACGGATCCGTTTTCTACTGTGGCAGATTGTGTCCGAGAAAATGGATCCATCCCCATTGACTTGCATTGTGGGTCACAATGGATCCGTCTTTCTCTGCATCCCAGGACGGAAAGCAAACTACAGCATGCTGTGGTTTGCTCTCCGGTATGAGAACGGAACAGAATGCATTTTGGAGCCTTCTGCTCTGTTCAGTTACTTAAGTATCCGGCACAGGCGCAGTACAGAATAGAGGCTTGAAGTACAGAGGAGAACTGCTAGCAAGCCTCTTTCCTGTAGTGGGCCTGTGCTGGATACTGAAGCACACGGCACAGCGGTAAACTTTAGGAGAAGTCAGGGCCAGGCATTTTCATGTTTACACTGCCCAACCCTGTCAATCAAAGTAGAGCGGACGGAACAGTTGCAGAGAGAGTGGAGCCTCTAGGAGTAATGGCAATGCTCCCATTACTCCTAGAAGCTAATTTGCATATATTAAAACTACATTTTCTCAGCAATGCAGACACATATGAACATGAGACCAACACAGATATCTTCAGCTGCCAAGTGCACATGTAACAGGTCAGCCAATTTCATAGATACAAATCTGCTCACAGATGCTCTTTAACATCTTGGACAGTTTTTTTTGTTAAACTAGTAAACAACCTTGTGTTAGGGCCCATTCACATGACCGTGTGAATGGGTCCGCGTCTATTCTGCAATATTCCGGAATAGATGCGGCCCCATTCACTTCTATGAGAGCGGGGAGCCACAACTCCGTGCCGCAGCTCTGCAATAAATTATAGAGCATGTCCAATTCTTGTCCGCAACTTATTATAACTTAATGGAGTTCTTCAGGATCCATTTCTGTCTGTTGTGTATGGCTACTTTCACATCAGTGTTTTTCCTTTCCGGTATTGAGATCTGTCATAGGCTCTCAATACCGGAGGAAAGCGCTTCAGTTTTTCACCATTCATTGCCAATGGGGACAAACCTGAATGGAACAGAGTGCACCAGAATTCATCCCATTCCATTTGGTTACGTTCCCATGCTGGACAGAAAAATGCTGCAAGCAGTATTTTTCAGTGTGTCATGGGATGCCGAGAAAATGGATCTGGCACCATTGACTTACATTGTGTTTCATGCCAGATCCGTTTTCTCAGATACAAAAGAAAATACGGCACCCATTGACTTACAGTGGTTTTAGTGCCAGATCCGTCATGGCTATTTTAGATATAATACAATCGGATCCGTTCTGTATCCTTCTTCACCAAACTTTGAAGTTGGCACAATGCAGTAAGACAGGTAACATTCACCTGAGTTTTGCATAACCCACACTCATCCATCAGATAGAGAAGTGTGATTCATCACTACACAGAAGATGTTTCCACTTCTCCAGGTTCCAGTGGTGGTGTGCTTGCTTTCCATCACTCCATCTGAATTTTGCTATGGTGCTTTGTAATGTACATCTTGCATGCAGCCGCTCGGCCATGAAGCTTCCAGCACAGAGTTTTTGTGCTGATGTTAATGCCAGATATGGTTAGGAACTCTGCAGTTCAGCAGAGCATTGGTGACTTTTATGCAGTATGTGCCTCATTCCTGTGCGACCCCACTCTGTAATTTTACATGGTCTGCCACTCCTTGGCTGTGGTTCCTAAATGATTCTGCTTTGCAGTAATAACAATCACAGTTGATTGTGGAATGTCGAGGAGGGAAGACATTTCATGAACTGACTGTTCTAATAGTGGCATCCTATTACAGTACCATACTCAAATTCCGTGAACTCTTTAGGATGAGCCATTCTTTTACAAAGGCAGACTGCATGGTTAGATGCTGGATTTTATACACCTGTGGCAATTGGACTGAGTGAAACACCTGAATTTAATGATCAAGATGTGTGTCCCAATACGTTTGTCCACATAGTTTTTTTTTTTTTTAATTAAAGAAGAACTCCCACAAAAATTTTTATTCTCTGACCTGTTAGAAAGGTGCATGATATAATCTGTAGTGATTGTCATTTTCTTATCAGAGACTGAAATTGAGAGTTTCCACTCTCTTCTTATTGTAGCTGGGTCATGTGACCAACTCTATGACCTCCAACTGACCCAGGACAGCAAGCCAGTCTCTGCTCTATTCATTCCTATGAGACTGAAAGTGAGGCTCCTATAGGAATGCATAGAAAATTAGACTTCCTGTCCACACATAAAGTGCTGTGTGAGTTGGTGGGTCTAATTCCTAGTCACATGACACAGATAAGAAACTTCAGGATGATATAACTCAAAAATGCAGCTACTGGTAAGAAAATGACATTCACTACAGATTACATCATGTACACTTCTAGCAGGACATGGAATAAAAATTTTTGCGGGAGTTCTTTAAGTAACATAATGCAAAGTGAATAAAAAAAGATTAGATAGATAGTCCACAAGAGAAAGCAGCACAATATTCCAAACACTTGTAGCCGTCCCAGTTTTGCAAAGTGCTTAAAGGGCCACTGAGTTTTCATAAAACTTTTGACATGTCATAGAGATTTTGATTGGTGGGGGTCTAAGGGCTGAGACCCCCACCGATCATTAAAATGAGGAGAAAGAATTGCTGCTGTATCACTGCAGGAACTCTATGGGCCTGTTTTCATTCCATCCCCTGCAGCGAGGAGAGAAAGTGTGATATGTGCACGCTTTTTTTTCTCTTCGGTCTAGCTATCGGTGTGTGTGGGGGGCCCTCAGCACTCAGGCCCCAACCGATCAAAACCTTTGCTATGCCTCTATGGGGTGTGGTTTTGGGGGCATAGCTTATTTGACACCATTGGTTTGAGCATATTGAGTTTTGCCAACTTTTTTTGAAAATAAAACACATTTTTCTTCTGTTTTTAAAGGAAATCTATCACCCCGACTATTATCTAAAATAATACATGAGTGGTACTGCAGATAAGGAGTCCAGATCACTAGTTTTTATTTTCATACTGCCGCTGGTTCCCCCACTGTCAGCTCTCAAAGCTGAAATACATTGTCAGGACTGCTGTGCTGTTCTAAGATAATGGAGAGGACTCATGTGTTTACTAGAGATCTGAGAGCTGACCACAGGAGAATGGGGAGCAGTAGGAAAATAAAAAAATGTGATCTGGACTCCATATTTGCAGGACAACTCATGTACTGTATTGCTGTAGATAGTGATCCATATTCGGAGTGACAGATTCCCTTTTAAAGGGGTTAAGCAGTAGTTTAATATTGATGACCTATCCTCGCCGATCAGCTGTATGAAGCAGTAGTGGCACCTGTGTGAGTGCTCCTTCCTCTTGAAAATTCCTCTTGTCTCATGTCCTTTGCAGCGACTGTGCAGTGTAATTACAATGCATTCACTTGAACAGGAAGGAGCCATCCCATAGAAGTGAATGAGGATGGCGTAGTTACACCTGCTCACTGCTGTAATTGCAACAGTGAAGAGAAAGCAGCTCTCATATGAGCACTGTGGTCTCTTCAAACAGCTGATCGCCAATCTGAAATTGATGACTTATCCTGAGTATACGTCTTCAATATAAAAAAACAGACATCCACTTTAATGGCAAGAGCACCAGCAAAAAATGTGGATCAGACGCAGATCCCAAATGCTGTGGTGTGCATGAGGCCTTAATGGGGTTGCGCCAAGTTTTCAAGTTACTCCCTATGCAAGAATAGGGGATAACTAACTGATCTGTGGGAGTCTGAGTGCTGGGACCCCCACATCCCGAGAACATGGTCCTGTTCCCCAGTCTGATGGAGTGACAGGTCTGGCAATGTTAGATCTTTTCTACTGGCCTTGAGACATAATTTAAAGGGGTTATCCAACCCCTTTAATTACCCCCCCAATGCCCCTTGTATACATTATGCTTACCTGCTTCCCTGCACAGCCGCCGCTGGGTCACCCACGATGCTAGGGAAACTTGTCCCTGTTGCGGCCTGCTATTGGCTGTTTTGATCCGTGCGATGCGGAGATGCAGCGGTAGCTGGGCAGGGATCTGGAGCAACGAGGGTGCCGGGGAGCAGATAAGTATAATGTATAAGAGGGTCCGGGCATTTGGGGAGGTCACTATAGGAGTTGGATAGCCCCTTTAAGATTATAGCCAAGTAACCTTTTTGTGATATATCATAAATAAGTAAAATCTCCAAAACTATTTTAACAATCTTATTCAAATGAATTCCTAGTAGGGAGGAGACTCACTAATAGGATCACATCCATCTGTAATCACTGTAAGAACTGGGAGTCCTCCAAGGGATTTCCAGCCAATTAAGACATCTCAATAGGGTGCTAAGGTGATTGAAGCCTTCGTATGCACACTGGTTTGATGTAGTTGGTTTGCCTCATATTATATAAGGGTAACCAATGGTTGCAAAGTGTGCATTGATGCAGGTTTCATGCTGTTCAAGTTACAGTTCTGTGTACAAACCACTTACCACCATAGCCCATTTATACAAGAACCTGTATTGAGGGGCGAGTCTATTAGGTACATTCATTAATGTACTCTACGTCACAGAGCCTAACACAGTATACCCAGAGTGTGCAGGGCGGTTTATAGATCACAATTATCATCCTACTGCAGCACAGTGATCAAGTACCCAATTTCTTACTATTTTTTTCACTTTACCATGGGATTAATATCAGGCACTGCATGGTTAGCTGATTCCAAGCATTAAAAAAATAAAAATAAAAACCCTAGAAAAATGTTACAGTCAATAAAAATAATTATATAAAATAACTGTGAAAATACGCAAAGGAAGGTTTTGCCTGTAGCGATGTGACATCCTGTTCTACTTTATTTCTAAAAGAAACAAATCAAATTGTAAAAAAAATGTTTGCAAATTTACATCTACACCATGGAAACACTGAAGGGGCATTGTATGTACCGTACCGCATTTTTCACTCTGTAAGATACACCTAGGATTTAGAGGAGGAAAATATGAACAAAAAATAGTTTTCAGTAGATCTCAGATAAGACCTCGAATCTTCATCAGACCTCAAGTTAGACCCCCAAATCAGAACCCAACTACTCATAAGGCCTCTGATTAGACTTCCATTCCTTATCAGACCTGAGATCAGACCCCCAAATCGGATTCCCATTCCACATCAGACCTCAGATCAGACATAAAATAAAAAAAGAACTTACTAATTCTCCGGATTGAGCCGCCACTCACCGCTCCCCGCTGGCGCCACACAACACTGTGACCTGACATCGGACAGCTTCAGGTCATAGTGTGTACAGACGCTGCATGGAATCAGGACACAGCACAGGGGACACTCACCAGAAGACCCCACTAAAGTAAAGTAGAGCAGTTACTAAACAGGGTGCTAGCAACTTGAGCCAACTTGAGGTGTCAACAGATTTGTACCTATGACACTGGCTGACCCGTTACATGTGCACTTGGCAGCTGAAGACATCTGTGTTGGTCCCATGTTCATATGTGCCTGCATTACTGAGAAAAATGATGTTCTAATATATGCAAACGAGCCTCTAGGAGCCTGGCCCTGTCAATTAAAGTGCAGAGGGCACGACAGTTACAGACAGAGCAGAGCCTGTAGGAGTAACAGCAACATCCCCCTTGATCCTAGAGGCTTATTTGCATTTATTAAAAATGTTTCTCAGCATTTGCGGGCACATATGAACATGGGACCAACACAGATGTCTTCAGCTGCCATGTGCACATGTAACAGGTCAGCCAGTGTCATAGGTACAAATCTGCTGACAGATGCCCTTTAATCCACAACCCTTGAATATTCACAAAGGAAGAATGTTGCAGCACTCCAAAAAGATTCACTTAGAAAAGCTTGTTTATTCTTCCATGTACAAAAAAACAGCAACGTTTCAGTCTCGTCACAGGACCTTTTAAAGCCTGCTAGGGCTGAAGTGTCGCTGTTTTTTGTACATGGAAGAATAAACAACCTTTTCTAAGTGAATTTTTTTGGAGTGCTGCGACATACTATAAATATATACGTATGCACACATATAGATAGGGTTCAGGGGGATAGAACATACACACGGATCCTGGTATTTTTCAGAGGAGTGTGGAGCTGTAAGACTTCTGTCCTTATATTTATGTTGGTTGTCATGGTGACATGGATAATTTAAACACTGGAGGATGGGAGTAAAAAGGCTAATTGGTCACTTTCTCTTTATGTAGCTGGCAGTGACACAGTTACCGTTTCTTTCTCACCAACGTGCCCGTCAGAAGTCTTTCATGTTCTTTTTTTGTATTGCACAGACAGTATTTTGCACCTATGTATAATTAAACAAAGATTTGGAACAGACCTGCAAGGTACTTGTGGTAATGGCTGTAGGAACGTTAGCGTAGGATGCAGTGACACAGAATTTATTTCTGTGCACATATGCATATGTATATACTACTATTATTATGTATCATTACCAGGATCACAGAGTGAGGTTGTGTAGATCAGGAGGTATATATATGCATGCCTGGAAGTGGTGGGTAACTTATGCTTACTCGTCATAGATTCTTGCTGTTTTACAGCCTTTATTATATCATAAATGCATTTACAGCTTGGTTAATGCTCTGTTAATTATAAGAATAAAGGGTCAGCCACAATACATTCAATGAAACATTTTCTCGCTTTTTGAAATAAGTTTCATGCACTCTATAAAACATAGACATTTATAATCCATTTAGAAAGTCCTCAGACCCTTTCACATGTTGTCATGTCGCAGCCTTGTGCTAAAATCAAAATTCAGTTTGCCCCCTCAATCTGCACTCAGTAAGAGAAAGTGGAAACAAAATTTTAGACATTTATTACAGTAAATATTCAGATCATTTGGTATGACACTTGAAATTTAGCTCTGGGGGTCTCACATTTCTCTTGAGGATCTTTGAGATGTTTCTGCACCTTGGTTGGAGTCCACTTGTGGATTTAGTTGATTAGACATGATTTGGAAAGACACACCCCGTCTATATAAGGTCTCACACCTGACAATGCTTATCAGAGCAAAAACCAAGCCATGAGAAGGAAAGAACTGACTGTAGGGCTCAGAGACATGATTTTGTGAAGGTACAGATCTGAAGAAGGATACAACAATTTCTGCTGCTCTGAAAGTTCCCAGGGGTAAAGTGGACTCCATTATTCTTAAATGGAAGAAGTTTGGAACAACCAGGACTCTTCCTAGAGCTGGCCCCTCCACCGTCGGGGAGAAGGGCCTTGACAAAGAGGTGACCAAGAATCCAATAGTCACTGTCACTGAACTTCAAAGATTTTGTGTGCTGATGGGAGAAGGTCAAGCATCACAGCAGCCCTTTAACCACTTTGGGCATTATAGCATAGTGGCCATAAAGAAGCCCTTCCTCAGTAAAAGACGCATGAAAGGCCAACTGGAAATTTCCAAAAAGCACCAAAATGACTCTCAGACTGTGAGAAACAAGATTCTCTGTTTTGATGAAACCAAGATTAAACTTTTTGGCTTCAGTTCTAAGCATCATGTCTGGAGGAAACAGCTCATCACCTGCCCAATACATCCCTACAGTGAAGCATGGTGGTGGCAGCATCATGCTTTGTGGGTGTTTTTTATTGGCTGGGACAGGGGACTGATAGGGGTTGAGGGAAAGATGTATGGAAATACATAAAGGTTTTGAACTCCTTCAGTCCTGGAGGATTTTTTGTTTTGTTTTCCTGGAGCCATACCCTTTTTATTTTTCCCCTCACATAGCTGTATGAGGGCTTTTTTTTTGGGGGGGGGACAAGTTGTATTTTCTGATGGCACCATTTAAAAGGGTTTTCTGGGATTTTAATACTGATGATTTATCCTAAGGATAGGTCGTGGGGGTCCGACAACTGGATCAGCTGTTTAGTAAGGCACCGTCACTGCTGTGAGCGCTGCAGCCTTCTCCATGCTTACCAAGCACAGTGCGTCTGATATCATGCTCAGCCCCATTCACTTCAATGGGGCTGAGCCCGATACCAAGCACAGTCAGTATACATGTACGGCCTCAGTGCCTTCTCAAACAGCTGATCAATGGAGGTCCCGGTTGTTTGACCCCCACCGATCAGATACTGATAAGTTGATAACCTATTTTGAGGATAGGTCATCAGTATCAAAATCCCGGAAAACCCCTTTAATATAATGTATGATATAATATATCCTATGACTTATCTCAGTACCGTAGTAAAAAGCTTCAGTTTTGTCCCCATTCATTGTCAATGGGGAAAAACTGAATGGGACAGATATCACCAGAATCCATTCCGTTCTGCTTGGTGGCGTTCCCATGCTGGACAGAAAAACGCTGCAAGCAGCATTTTTCAGTGCGTCATGGGATTCGGAGCAAGATGGAACACAATGTAAGTTGTGGTGTTGGATCCGTTTTCTCGGACACAAAACAAAACGGATCCGACACCTATTGACGTACAATGGTTTAAGTGCTCGATCTGTCATGGCTTTTTTAGAGATAATACAACCGGATCCATTGATAACGGATGCAGGCGGTTGTATTATCCTAACGGAAGCATTTTTGCTGATCCATGATGGATCCAGCAAAAATGCAGATGTGTAAGTATTCTAACACATGCAGCACTAAGTGTGGTATGTATGAACTCACATTTTGCAGTTTTTTTTTCAGAGTACAGATGTAGTATAGTTAAACCCATATGCTTAACTAGATGCGTTAAAGAGGACCTGTCACCTCTCCTGACTGTTGCCTGTTTTAATAGCTCCATGCATTCCCCATAGTAACATAGTAACCTAGTTTATAAGGCCAAAAAAAGACATCTGTCCATCCAGTTCGGCCTGTTATCCTACAAGTTGATCCAGAGGAAGGCAAAAAACCCCTGTGAGGTAGAAGCCAATTTTCCCCACTTTAGGGGAAAAAAATTCCTTCCCGACTCCAATCAGGCAATCAGAATAACTCCCTGGATCAACGACCCCTCTCTAGTAACTATAACCTGTAATATTATTACCCTCCAGAAATACATCCAGGCCTCTCTTGAACTCTTTTAGTGAACTTACCATCACCACCTCCTCAGGCAGAGAGTTCCATAGTCTGACCGCTCTTACCGTAAAGAATCCTCTTCTATGTTTGTGAACAACCCTTCTTTCTCCCAGGCACAGAGGATGTCCCCTCATCACAGTCCTAGGTATAAATAAATCATGTAATAACAATTCTGGAGCATCTATTCTTATGGCTCTATGTTGTGCCATTCCTTTATTATTTCTACTAGAAGTTATAAATTAATTGCTATCAGTCTGCAGTAAAGATACAGAGGGGTGTTACCAGTTGGGGGTGTGTACCTGCATAGTCTGATATCAGCAGCACTGACTGGATAGAGTGAGACTATGTATGGACACTCCCCCAACTTGTTACCACCCGTCTGTACCCTTTCTGCAGACTGCTAGCAGTCCATTCATAACTTCTAGCAGTAATAATAAAGGAAGACACATCATAGAGCCATAAGAATAGATGTTACAGAATGGCTATTACATGGAGCTATTAAAACACGCATGTCGGGGTTCTCTTTAACTAAACTAGTTGTGTTAAGCCGACACCTTAAATTGCTTTTCAATGACTTTTGTTACAGGATATCACAATGAGTTAAGAAAATCTGAGTTAAGAGTTTTAACTCTACTACATCTGTATATATATTTGCATAAGGACTCTGCAAGAGTACACATTTTAGTTGCAAATTTAAATTTTCATCCAATTTTTGTTTATGATCACTGCTGGAAAGTTACATGAGGGTGGTTGTGAGTATTAATTACTAGATAATATTTTATCACAGTATGCTGTGCTCTCTCAAAAAATATAGATTTTGGAAACATGACAGCATGTCATAGTTTTATTCCGGCCACCTCTCGACATTTTAGTGAATGGGGCCGGAGCGGACTTCCGGCGGCACGCATGCACTAGTGGCAGCACGGATCGGGCAGGCTGGTCCGGCATGTGAAGGCGCAGAAGGCTGCCGCTAATGTGGAAGTAGCCTAATATATACTGTGATGTAAAATATTTGGTATAACTTGAACTGGTCTCATACTTGGTGATCACATCCTGCAGCACTTTGACAACATGTAAGGGGGAGAGGCTTTATACTCCTCACTTATTTATTAATTTAACTCCATTGCCTGCCACAGTAGCTGACAGTGGGAATGATTAGTTTCTTAGCTGTCGGCTAACAGGAGGGTGTGTCAACAGTGTGCCTTGTGGTGCTGGGATGCTGTGAATAGGCCCTGCCTTAAATGAATGGTTTCAGTGGTATACTAAGAGTTAATTCTTATGCCAGTTAAATAACACTTGTAATCCAAAGTGTTATGAGGCTATATTTAAAGCCAGTTTGCTTTTAGACCATGCTATGACTAAGACCATGCAATTTATTGTTCGGAGTGCATGAGCGTCTTCCTTGGCTGAATATGCAATGTTTTTAATCGTCTGAACAATAAATGAAATATTTTTTAACAGTCCTGGAAGAGCAATTTTCTTTTTGTATTTACATGCTGGAATTCTGTGCCATAACTCTGATGGGAGACAGTGAGGAGATAATAGGGTGTGTTTTGGAGCCAAGGTAGTAGGAGAGGATGGACCTTTTGTGGTATCAGGAAAACCAGCAATTGATGTATTTAAATTGTTAGGCCTGGGGCTTGTCCATTGAAGGTGCATTGGTGAGCTTGAGGCCAGAGTGGACTTGTTCATTGTGGGGGCATCAGTAGGATGGAGACCAAAGTGGCTTGCAAGAAAGGTGGTGGGCTAGAGGTCAGAGTGAATCATGCAGGGCATAGTGGGATGCCCATAAAACAAGAAGTGACAAAACATTGCCTGGAAAGGGCTGCTGAGTTGACCTAGGGATTCATTGCTGCTTAGGAGTTTTTCAGTTGAAAAAGGGCTCTCAGGAATTGGCTCAGTAATTGTGTGAAGGCAAAACCAACCTGAGGTTGCGGTGAAGCTAACAGGGATCTTCCAGAGTTATAATTATAATATGCTAAAGACTGTTCAAGTTGTGTTGTAGAAGGTTCACGCGTTCTGTGTCCAAAAAATGAATGCTAACTGACAAGATTCAATACCTCAACTATACCGAACTGCAACTTCTAAACTTCTTTAACTTGTATGAGAAATTGTAACCATCAATCATTTTGTGCCACTGTCATATGAAGAAAGAAAAGGTAAAAACCTGTTTTATCCAATATAGTTTGTGACTGTTTCTCTAAAGGGGGACCCTCCACCGCCATGTTGCAAACACATCAGAGTTGTTTATAGTACACACTAACCCACTGAAAATAAGTAGGGATTAAAGATGATCTCCTCAACAAGGGGTTCTCAATTTTGTGCAAAGCTTCAAAAGGTTATGCTTCAAATAATTTATCAGCACTTATTTGTTATTAGACGTGTAGATTTTTTGCTGATTCACAAATCACCATCTGATTCACCAGCTGGTTGGTCATTTTGGGTGAATTAATTTGATGTGTTTGAGATTTTCTTCTGGTCAGTTTTGATTAATGTCGAATTTAAGAAAATAATTTGGTCACCTCTACAAGTAACAGCTGTATGTGCCAGTGAAAATCAAGTCTTCAACAAGGTCAGTTTGACTTTTGCATTACAGTAGAGGAGTAATACTGAGACTTTGGCAGAGGTGAGATGTGATCTTTTTTGTTCTTTGTAGATTAGGGATAGGCTTCTTAAAAAAAAAAATCATGCATTGCTCAGTAAATTTGATGCAAAAAAACTAATGTAAGGTGTATATTATCTGGTGTGGAAGAACATTTCTCTAAGAATACAAATGACAGTAAGGCCCTGGCTCAGTAACAGTTTATGATATTGTTTCAGTGCCAATAAATATTGGAAGCAAAATGAATCATGTCACATTGCCCTTTGAGTGCTGGAATGATTGATATGTAGAACCAGTGACTCAGGCAGATGCCAGTTTTTTACTTTGTATAGAAGCGCAATTAAGCTAATCAGTTTTCACTTGTGAGGTACAATTCATTTAGGTGATAGCTTTAAAAGGATGTGTGTTCTAGTCAAATAGTAAACTAGGTTTCTGTCAAAATACTTTATAATTCTAGAGTCTGGGGGGGGGGGAGTGTTGGCCTCTTTATGAGTTGATTATAGCTGGGTTCATGGTATTCCATCTGTGCAGTGTAAACAGGCAAATTTATAGCTGCTAAATAGTAGATTAGTGCCTGTAGACAAAATTGGACTTCTGATTGATGAAGGCCACCCTAAATTCCCATCCCATTTAAAGATATAGGGGGGCCTTTTTCATGAGGAGAATATTTGAAGTCAGTTTTGCTTGAGTCACAGTTGGAGTGCTTTGTACCACATTTATCAAATGTCACAGGTTATTTGATAAATTTGTCTTATCCTTAAACCTAACACTTCTGTCTAGAGAAGCTACTCTGGTTTTCCTACTCCATCCTCCTCCTGGAGTGAGATTGCGATTTTTTTGTGACTTTTTAAAAAAAGTCGCAATGATAAATCTGGAGTGAAACTCATTAACATAGCTAAACACACCCAGTTTCCCCACCCATATTACAGAACTGGAGTGAGAAGTTTAAAAATACAAAAAGTCACAAAATTTTGTGCAAGTCAGTGTAAAAAGTCACAAATTTGTGCTTAAATTTTGTGCAATTGAGTGCAAAAAAGTTGCAAAAACCCTATTTTGTGACTTTTTGATGACAGAATCCTGGAGTGAAGGTATGATAAATCAGGGCCTCAGACGCTAGCACCCCAACTGCTAAAAAAACGTAATGAACCTTGCCTATCACTAATAATACAATTGAGGTTGCTTAGTGTCCCCCAGAGTTTCCCAACAGGATGCCAGAAGAAAAGGGTTATAGGTGAGTGTCACATGAACCCTCCATAGAATGACAAAGAAATGGTAAGACTACCATTGCGTTTTTACTACTCAAATACGTTTCTGTAACCTTCTAACAGTCACATTAAAATTGGAAAAACCTTCAGAAAAATGTCACTTTGTTATTGTAGATTTTTAATGTGTGTCTGCAATAAATGTTGTTGGCGCACAACTCAGGGGACACTATTGCATTTTTAGTCTCATAATTAATAACATGACAACATTATCTACATGGTAAGATATCACTGTTAGAGATTGGGATGCAGTGAATGTAGCTGAAAGTGAACATCACCAACTTGATTTTTAACAGTGATAACTTCTGTTTAGCTTGGAGTTAAGCGAGACTACGTGAAATTTACGTATAAAAAAGCCAACCCTTTCCTAGTGAAATGTTTGATTTCCCTCCTTTCACATTATAAATTGCTCACTAAACATCCCCCTAAGGCTATTTTCACACTTGCGTTTGCAGGATCCGTTTGTGAGATCCGTCACAGGCTCTCACAAACGGTCCTAAACTGATCCGTTTTTCCCTAATGCATTCTGAATGGAAAAGGATCCGTTCAGAATGCATCAGTTTTGCTTCAGTTTGCTTCAGTTCAGTCTCCATTTCGTTTTGGAGGCGGACACTAAAACGCTGCCTGCAGCGTTTTGGTGTCCGCTTGATGGAAACTGATCCAAACGGATCCATCACAACAGAAAACGGATCCGTCCTCCATTGACTTTCAATGGAGTTCATGACGGATCCTTCTTTGCTATGTAAAAGATAATACAAATGGATCCGTTCAGAACGGATGCAGACGGTTGTATTATCATGACGGATCCGTTTGTGAGAGCCTGGACGGATCTCGCAAACTGAACTTGTAAACGCAAGTGTGCAAGTAGCCTTAAAGGGGTTATTCCATGATTAATGTAAAAAATGAAAATCAGACATCATATACGTGTAGTACGTCATATAGTATGTCAACCTCTTTCTAATAAAGCTAGTACCAGCCCTGTACCTCACATGGATCCAGAGATCTCCTCATTCATTGCTCTGCTAGATTTATATCAAGCTGACAGCTCAAGGGGAGTGTCTTTTCTGCTGCAGCTAAGGAGGTGTGTCCATGCTCTCCCTATCACAGCTCAGGAGGCAGATGAAGGATGAAACTGAGAATGTGCGGCCTTCTTAGTGAGCCGGACAAAGAAACAGCAGGTGGCGCTATACTGAAAGATTTTATTGGATAACTAAGTGGCTATGCTACATTTTTAATTTCTGTGTACAATTACAGAAGTGTTTAGATCCAGGTGCTGGTTTGAAAACTGTATAATATTTTTTTTGTGGGAAAACCCCTTTAAAGGAACACTATACGTAGAAGTAAATGCTAGAATTAGGCAAGTTATGCAGTAGTCCTCACTGTTAATCAGTCTGAATCACTTTCTACATGAAAATCCTGTAGAAAACAAAGGGGTTAACCTCCTGCTGATTTGTTCTATCTTCTGCTGGAGATCGACTGATGGATGGGGCTTAGCATAGTGGTGGAGCTTAATAATCGTTTTGTCATTCTGCAGACAGAACACAGCAGGGAGGCCCCTGCTTCAGCCACTTGTCTTGTAGCTTGTCATAATACAGTGGGGAGGAGGTGGGGGACGTGTGACCGCCTGGTACACAGAAATTTCTTCATATATATCTCAGTTTTTACTGTAATATAAGACAAAAAAACAAGGTAAAGGAGAAGATATGAAACAAGCTGGTACTGTAATATTTATATTTTTTGTGCATTTTCTGTGTTTAGTGTTCCTTTACTCTTCTGCAAAAATAGTGAAGCTGTTGCAATGATAGACGGACTACCCCAAGGACTTTCATGTTTTTTGTACTAATTTGTTAATCCAATAAAACAATTTAAGGCTTTCTGCACTTGCTCCGACCATTTGACTCACTTTTATAATATTGTTGTTTTTATTATGCCCATGTACTATTGTAGAATCGGAAGCTTATTAAAGCTGTAATTTGAGCATATTATGCTGATTACATAGTGCTAGCATATGAAGATATTAAGAACTTTCTCTTTGTGTGTACAGTACTAGGATTTCTTGCAGATTGACGTCTCCAGAAGTAGATCACGCAATGTTTTTAAAGCACCAGAGAGAAGGAATTGAGAGTTCAAAGACCCTCACCTGCCTATGTGTCATATGATATTATCCCTTAATGAGGCAGACCTCATAGGGGATGGAACAGCGGGGGCCAGGATAATGAGATGCACTTGCTCAGTTTTCACTACTCAAATGAGAAAGGTAGGATGTTTAGTAAACCCTGCTGATTCTGCTGACACCTAAATAAACCGAGATTCCTTTAGTAAAATTTGAATTGTAAAATACAAATTGAATTTAGAAAGGCATTATCTACTAAGCTATGGTAATAAAAGTCAGAACAGCTTGGGTCTGTTATTTTAGTCCTGTAGGTCTTTCTACAAAACTAATACAATGATAATGGAAAAACTAATGATTTCATGGTTCTTGGAAAAACCATATGAAAAACATTCGTTGAATATATACATAGCACTGTTGTCTGTAGTAAAACATAAAGAGATGGTTATGTAGAATTGCTTTCAGTCTACTTTTAGACAACTTTGTTCTGACAAGCTTGATGATAATAATTATATATAACTTTGTCATTGCCTTTAATCTCTTCTAGCAGAAACCATTTTGGACCAAAGGCCCGTTTTTTAAATCTGACATGTGTTGCTTTAAGTGGTAATCGCTTTGAAAAGCTTTTATTTATACAAGAGATTCAGAATGGTTTTTTTTTGTGACACATACTTTATTTTAGTGGTTTTGGATGATATATGAATAATAATTTGAAACAATTACCGGTAAGTTTTTAAAATGTCTCAGTTTTTAAGACTCATACCTCACAAAAAACTTAATAATTAGCACTTAGCATATGTCAACTTTATGTTGGCATCATTTTTCAAATTTACTTTTGCTTACAATTTTTGCAGCAATTTATCATATTTTCAAGAAAATTTCTAAAACCCATTTTTCAGGGACCAATTCAATTCTCAAGTGGCTTTGAGGGATCTACTGTATATAATAGAACCCTCCATAAAACATCCATTTTTAAAATCTGCGCCCATCAAAGTATTCAGAACTTCAGGAACTTTGTTAATTTTTTAGGTGTTTCACAGGAATTAAAGGGGTTGTGTAGAGATTTATATTGATGACCTATGACCCCCGCTAATGAGTTGTTTGATAGGAGGCAGTGCTCCATGCTAGCGCTGCTCCCTGGTCTTTACACTGTGCATCATCTCCTGTGGAGCGGCGGCGCAGTGTAATTACGAATTACTTCCGAGACAAAGTGCAGTGTAATGAACTCTTCAAACAGTAGAACCCCTGAGAAATGAAATTATACTCCCCCCAAGGAATTTAGCTAGAGGTACAGTGATGATTTTGACCCCATAGGTGTTTCATAGAATTTATTACCACTGGACTGTGAAAATGACTTTTTTTCAGTATTATGTTACTTTAGTCTCAAATTTTCACACAAAGGAAGAGAAAAAAATTTTGTTACACGATTTTTCGCCCATTATGTGCTAATAAGCTGCTGTGTGGGCAAACATTAGGGTTTAGATGGGATGGTGTTGATTACTTCAGGGTACATGTGTCTTTTTGTTCACAAATTTTTTCCAATTTTGGGAGGTGAGGTGGCCAAAAATGTGCAGTTTTACACATTTTTTATTTTTATTTTTTGTATGGGATGCACTGTGTGGTATAAATGACATGTTAAAGGGGTTTCCTGGGATTTTGTAACTGTTGTTCTCAGGATAGGTCATCAGTATCATGGGGGCCGACACCTGGGATCGCTGCTGATCAGCTGTTTGAGAGGCACTGGCGCTCCTGTGAGCGCTGTTGCCTTTTCCGTATTCACCTTTTGCCAGTTGTTTGTTTATTTATTTTAATTTTGAGGAAGGGGGTGATTTAAATTTTTTAAACTTTTTTTTAGACCCCCAAGGGGATCATTAGATTGCAATTTGTATAAAGTAATGGAATTTTATCCATTTCCATATTCAAAGATTGGTATATTACCATTCAGTACTGCCACCTGCAGGCCTTAATTGTAAAATAAAATTGATAAGCCTCCTACTTATTACTCTAATGGAACTCCTTCTCCGACCTCAGCCCGGGGGAGGCGTTCCTGCCCGGCAAGCGCATGTTTCTGGGTTTTTGGCCTCTCAGATGCTGTGATCCCATTTGATCATGTCATCTGATTGGTTAAATGTCCACAATTGGCATAACCGTCTACAGCAGACATTAGCCCTAGATGTCTGCTCTGTGAAACAGCAGTCACCTGGTAGCTATTGCTCTTGCTCCAGAGTGGGTGCCGTCTTTAAAGACCCCACAGGTTAGGAAGGGGTTAAACCTGTGTCTCCATGGTTACAGTCTACAAACACGGTCTGTAGTCAACCCTTTTGTCATGTGCTACGCTTCAGTTGTACGTATAAAGCATGAACATCTCTGCTTATCACATAATTTAACATTAAAGATGGTTTCTGGTTTCAGCAGCTAGGCACTACTAACCTAGCAGATAGCGTGTAGCTGCGCCGGTTCTCCTGGTGTTGATGTTATGGTGACAACACGTGACCGCTGCAGCCACTCACTGGTCTCAGCAGTATACAGAATAGGCCAGTCATAGGTTGCAGTGGTCATTTGTTGTCGATCCTGAACCTGAGCAGTGGTGCCTGATCCAATCCCCAGTTTCTTGTTGAAACCAGTCAGTTCTTTAATCCTGCATAGTAATTACTATATATCTGTTGTTGTGATCTTCTTTGTATTTCCCAGTGTACAAGATTTAGACGAGAGTGCACCAACTGTCAGTGTAAGCAACAACACCAATTCCTTGCTTTATAGCCTTCTATATGCCACTGACAGTGGCTGTCATGTCACCTAAGACTAGGAGGTTCCATCTGCTACTCCATGCCTAGCCGCTTGCGATGCAATTGTGGGATGTCATAGGGTTATTATGGCAACAAGGGCCCTAAGAAAGCCTAAAAAGTCATAATATCATTGACAAGTATACTAAGTATTCCAAAGCTTTATAAATTGTAAAGTTTCAAGTAGAAATAATAAAACATTTAAAGGGGTTCTCCAATTTATATTTATTGATGACTTATCCTCAGGATAGGTCATCAATATCAGATCGGCGGGGGTCGCTCCCATACAAGTGTATGGGAACAAGCCTTCCTATTGAAATGAATGGGGCGGTTAGGGGTAATTACACCTGCTCACTGCTACCCATGTTATGGCTAGCATGTAAACAATGAAGAGGAGGCAGCTCTGGTGCGGCACGCGCCTCCTCTTCAAACAGCTGATCGGTGGGGGTGCCAGGTGTCGGACCCCAGCCGATCTGATATTGATAGGTCATCAATAAATATAAATATAACTTAGAGAACCCCTTTAAACTAAAGTGGAATAAAAGAAAATATCTTTTTTCATGAAAGTGCTTTTACTGTGTAAACATATAAAAAAGTAACTTTAGTAATAATAAATAGCTATTATTCTGGGATTGTGGCAACAAAAAATGAAAAGCTCCTGAGATACAGCATGATCCGTTTTTGTAGTGATTTTTGCAGTTTCATTTACTAACTATGGAAAAAAAATATGGCAAAAACTTCTGTCACATGGGTACCAAACCACTATCGGGCCATAGCAATATCACAAGGAGGCACTTGGTCATAATGCCTGTGCCTGTGTACTGATCTTATCTACGGCGCGTGCGCACTAGGCTTGCAGCGCCGAACTCTGCAAGCCCTTTCTCTGTAGTGCGCACGCGCTGTCACTTCCGGGTTCAGTGAAGCAGGGGGCGGGTTTATCTGATGAAGGGCGGTGTTAGGAGCTAGAAGGGCATCGCAGATGTGGTGCTCAGAAGACAATAGCACGCCTCTCGGTGCTCCGAAGACTCATTAGAATATTTCTAAAAGAACTTTTTGCTTGCTAAACGCTTATTCCTTCTGCTAAATAAAGGTATGTGTGGGGAATGGATTAAGAGCACTATTTGATTATATAACTAATTCCATAGGTTGAAAACTGGTGACAGAGCCTCTTTAAAGTCTATGGGTCAATGAAAACCACGGACTCAATAAGGATGCCATCCATGTTTGGTTCATGGTTTTCACGATCATTGCTAGAATATGCTCTGGAAACCAGTTTTCAGCCTAGCAGTGTCCATGGTAAAGAACAAATTCTTCACGGACATCTTCATAGATGAACCACAAACCATCTTTTCATGGATTTCATTAGAGATGTGTGAATGAGACCTTGCTTATACATAGTAGCACTTGTATGGTGTGATATTGTCCAGATGGATGCGTAGTAAAACTCTTTCTTCCTGGTGCTTGCTTTTTAAGTATGTGTACTTTCACAAATAGCTGTGCAAAGGTTTACAGCATCAGTTGTTCTCTAATGGTTTTGATGCTATGCAACAGTCACTTCTATTACCTGTCAAGTATTGTATTTCCTAACACTCTCAGTCTGTAAAATACGTGTGTTACTGGAGCTACCATGACATGGCGTTGACTCCATAGGAACAGTACGCTAGTACTATGAATGGTCAACAAATCAATGTTTATTTTGGATGAGAAAATGAATAGAACTATATTTTATGAATATCCAATAACATTTTATTGTCTATTTGCAATAAATGGAAACATTTTTATAGAATGTCTGTGCGCTCTGAAATGCCAACACAGTTTGATAATAATCTAGTGACAATTTACCCTGAGGAAACATGTAGAAGAGCCCATTGGCTACACTTCTGTTCTGTCCAATGCCTGGAAGAAGGCATTATAGCTGAAGCCAGCTGCTTTCAGCATGTCGTGGGTGTTTTAATACGTTACAAGCACTTTTTTTATTTACTAAATGTGACTATAAGAAACCACTTTGTGTTTAAGTTGTATTTTGAGTTAACATTATGAACCCTTCAGAACTAGTTACTCAGACAGCCATGATAAGCAAATTAATATTGCGAATAGAGGAGCCACTGTACTGAAATTCAATACTCAATATCAGACAAGGATAGGACATTTCAGCAGGAGTAAAAAAAAAAGGTGGCATACACTCTGCGTGTATCCATGTTTTGCGGACCCACAATTTGCGGACCGCAAAACACGGCCATGTGCATGTGACCTAACCTTTCACAATAGGTGATAGCTCATCTAGACCCTTCTGACCTCCGTACAGGTCACAGAGAATGCCTAGAAAACTCTCCCACAGAAGTCAGTGAGGTCCCCTCCAGTCTATTGTATCTATGACCCATCTTAATGCTCTCAAAGAGCAGGAAGTCTTGACATATTTCATGCCTAGTGGCCAGTGTGAAAACTGCATTGAAAGAACATTTGTCAATTGAGAAAATGTTAAATGAAGCATTTTTATATCATACATTACATCTATTGCTATTGCAATACCCCAGACAGGGTATTTGCAAATATAATGCTATGGTAATGTTTTATTTGTGTATTGTACTGTTACACCACCAGATGGTGTATGAGTGGCACTAGGAATGGAGCTAATCTCTCCATTTTCCACCATCTATCTTCCGTCTATTGATAGGAGTGGGCTGGCCCGACTAGTGGGCTAGCTAGGCTTCTGAGATGACAGACAGCATGTTCCATCAGCTCCTGCTCCTCATCATCTGGTGACAGAGACTGCATTCATTATTGCTGGATGTACCTCAAGTTATTCTTAGCACTCGGTAAAGAAAGCTGTTTGTTGTTCTCTTAAGTCTACCTGATTCCTTCACATCACCTTTTACTGCACTGAGCCCCAGGGAGTGACAGCATGATGGAGTATACCATAACACAACATCTCATCAGGGCCATTACCACTCCCATCCTCTGCAACGGCTCCTCAGGGGCTCACTGCACTATGAGGCAGAAGAAGAGTAGATAAGGGCAGACTCCAGCTGCTATGAATGTTTAGCACAGGGGTACTGCCAACAGTGAACATGCCCCTAGATATGTCTTTGGCGATTTAATGGAGGGTAATCAGCTTATAATCTGATGCAGGGTCTTCCAGGCCTGGCAGTGAATCTGATAAGAGGCTGCAGCACACAGTGACACATATTTTATATTGTGATTGCACCTAGTCTTTGTCATAAAATGCACCAAAACTTTTCACATTTCTGATGTGAAAAAGGAATCAAGCAAGCAAAGGAAAGCAATATGGATAATAAAAATATATTAATAAGTGCCTTTTTGTGCATGATAAATACCACTTACTGAAGTGACACAACCCCTTTATGATATGGCAATGTGTGTCAAAGTTGTGACCAAATATGTCATCTGGCATGAGCCACTGTGATAAAGTTGCCTACATTTACAGTGTCTACATTTCTCACAGAATTAGTAAATCTGCCCCAATGTTATTTACATCTCAGCTGCCTAGTCTCCTGTAGAAGCCACATTTATATATACAGTGCATTAGGTGAACTAGTAAATGTATTTTAAATAAACTGTGAAGTTGCTTTTAGTTTCCTATTATTATTATGGAATAATTTGAAATGTTATTCTGTGCAAACCTGCCACTGACTAAGTTGAGTTGCTAAGAGGTACAATTTTCACTACGCCAAACTGATGCATTAGTATATTAATAAATTGCTACAACTTAAAACTAGCGAAAAGCGCAACTGTTATTGATGAAAAGGTATAAAACATGCTGAAGGGAAGCAGACAGCATGCAGTATTTTTGACATAGATATCAAACGCTGGTTACATTCACAGGACTGTTTCAAATGGTCCACAGAACATATAAATGTACGGTATGCACATAGAGTTGCATATTGGTGCTTTTAAATGTCATTAAAAATATCTACACAGCATGGTATAAGTTATTTTGGGGGTGTTACAGAGAGGCCAAAACATCTCTGGTAAGTATATGTTAAATGTACTCCCTATTGACAAACATTTGCCCAAGGGCAGATGGGCATATACGTCAGGAGATTTTTGGTAAGTTTCTTAACTAATATACGCCACACTAGTGGCGTATTAAAGTCGCAGATTTTGCACGCCATTTGTACGGCAAAATCTGCAACTTTTCCCTGCTCACTTCACTTTTTGTAAGTGCTGAGAAAAGGGGATGGGTGGGGAAGCGGGAGGGCTGGTAGGAAAATGGCTTAAATCTACACCAGCAAGGGGGCTGGCATAGATTCAAGTCTGTCGTCTGTACTTCCGTAACCAGGGCCAAGTGGATTTTGGCCTCCAAATTCTTTGTCCCCTAACAACGTTTGTTAGTGAGGCGAAGGATAACACTATTAGAACAATGTCTGATTTCTCGGGCTCACCTCCGGGGAGTCCCATTATGCCTTCTTACAATAGATGTTGAAAAGGCCTTTGATAAGGTTGGGTGGGATTTCCTGGAGGTGACCCTTGAGAAGATCAGTTTGGTCCAGTTATGTTACGGCGGATTCTGGCGTTATACAAAGGCCTAGCGGCACAAGCAGCGATTAATGGGAAATTATCACACCCTTTCTCTAACAACAATGAGACCCCCAAGGCTTCCCATTGTCTGCCCTGTGCTATATATCCTAGTCATGGAGGTTCTTGCGACAGCATTACGGGCAAATGCATCTGTCCCTGGGTATGTTAATGGATAGCTCAAGACACAAATTGGCTTTATTCGCTGATGACTTGTTGATATATGTGACTAACCCATGATCAGTTTACCAAATATGAGTTTCATAGGTATGGAACTCTTAGCACTTTTAAGATTAATACTACAAAAATCTGAGATCCTGAATATTACCATGCTTGGAGCGGAGCTGTCGCATCTTCGAGCTGTCTTCCCATTTCAATGCAATCAGACCAAATTACATATTTTCGGGTTAAACTCCAACCCTGAGGATGCTTACCAACTTAATTTCCAGGCGATCGTGAAAAATATGGATGTGAACCTGAAAAAATGGTTTGCTCTCCTAATGTTGTGGTTTGGCAGAATGCTTTGAAAATGGATATTCTCCCTAGGTTCCCCAGATAGGATATAATATATTATGCATAAAGAAGGAAAGAAGGGGATGTAGTCTACCCGATTTTTCCCAGTATTATAAAGCCATAGTATTGACAACCATACTTTACCTCCATCTTCATTCTTCATTCTGTGGGTTCAGATGGAATCTAAACTTATTCCTTGCCACTCAAGTTGATTTGTTGGCTAGACTCCATAGACAGAGGAGATTCATCTTTATTTTCACCTTTAATATTTTTCTTCTCCTTTGTCGGGACAAGAATAAGTCACTTTATAAGCTCTCTGGACCCAATGGACCTTTAACACAAGTCTTTGGGAACTTTTGACCAGGTTTATAGGCAACGGAGTTATTGGGATTTGATAGAGAGCATGGTCTTTACCTGATACAAATATGGAAAGATGGCCGTGTTCTACCTCGCTGATCCATATATCCTGATGTTCCTACACCCAGGGGTGCTTGGTTCGTTCAGTGTCAGTAGCGTAGCTTGATTGGGTTTTCTTTTTCATGAGAAGGGTTGTCTCGCCCTCTATGGCCGTTTGAACAACTATATATATCCAGGTCTACGTCCTCACATTTGATCTCAGCAGTGTATGGGTTGTTTCTGAGGGAGGTGGTTTCTGAAGCACCTTCTTTCCCTACTTCTCGGGAGAAGACTAGATAGACTCCTTATTCTACTACGGACTGGGACAAATCCCTTTACTTAAAACACACAAACTGTATGTCTCCTTCAGTATTTAACAAAACAGCTATAAAATTCTGATGTGACGCTAATGTGTGTTGTCTTGTCTTTTTGATTTGTAATTTTACTGTTACCGATTATTACTCATTATATGGAGTAATTGCTTGATCAAGCTAATATGAGATTGTAGCTCCAGACACATGTTTCTAGTACTGAGATTGTACCGTTTATTGATGTCATAAAGTTTTAATATAATATGATTTAACCAAAAATTTACATTTCTTTAAATGGTGTGGGAAGAGCCCTTCTAAGTCCTATTTTATTTGTGTTTTCTTTTAATATTACAATTTTCTACATTAGCATCAAGAAAATGACACTTGTAGAATTGTCAACCATGCTGCATTCATCACTTGTCACTACAATATAGAGGATAAATAATTCCCTGGAGTAGGTGACATACAGGTACAGCTGAATGAAGATTATGTCTTATGCTGCTCACAGGGTAATTGGCATGTGAGAGGCATAAACAGCATGAGTATGTTAAGGCCTCCTTATAATGTGTGCAGATGAATAATACAGCTTATTTAGTGCTCAGGGAATCAAGCCAAAATATGTTTACTGTTCAAATAATTTTTTAGTTTAACAAAGGAATTGTTTAATTAGATAAGAACGTTTAATCCCTTACTGAAATAGCAATTCAGAGCAATGTTCTGTTTTCATTTTTTACGTCCTGCCTTCCTGGAGCCATAGCCTTTTTATTTTTCGATTCCCATAGTTGTATGAGGGCCTGTTTTTTGTGGAACAAGTTATACTTTCTAATGGCACTGTTTAATATTTCATAGAATGTAGTGGGAAGCTGGGAAAATTCCCAAATGTGGTGGAATTGGAAAAAAAATGCAATTCTGCAACAGTTTTATGGGACATTAGCATTGGGGTCTACTAGACTTACATTATATTCCTATGGAGTCCTGCATAGGGACGGCTTGTAATTACACCTGCTCACCACTGCAATGTTGACGGCGAGCAGATAAACAATGAAGGGAAGGCTGCACTGGCCGGGCACGTGGCCTTCCCTTCAACCAGCTGATTGGTGGGGGTGCTGGTTGTCGGAGCCCCACCAATCTGATATTGGTGACCTATCCTAAGGGTAGGTCATCAATGAAAATATCTTGGAAAACCACTTTAAGTACGAGCAATACTTTGTGTCACCTGCAAGTGGAGGGTCTCTGTTTCATACTATTGAAGCTAGGTGTAATTATTCTGCCATCATTTTTAGATTAGTTTCTTCTATGTATGGTCCTTAAAGGGGTTGTCCAAGTTATGAAAAAAAAAATATAGTACTGTAAATCTGATGGGCAGCAATATATAACTAAGTTCAGCAAGTTTTAGGCAAAAAAAAAATCTATATTTCCTCATTTCCCTGGTTCTCTTCTGGCCTTTGTTTACATGCAGTAATAACAATCTCTGCCCCTCCCCCTTCTCTGCAAAGGCAGTGAATATAAGTGCTGTGAGTAGATGTCTGCCTGCTGAGATACTCAGCAGCATGTTGTATGTGTAGGACTACAAGTCCCAGCTGTACAATGACACTGCTGATACACACAGGAAATTCTCCCTACCTGTTCTTGTACAATACAAATCCTCTATAGCTCCTTGCCCAGCATTTGTCTCCTCTCACTGCTGCAGCTACTATTTGTTGTAAAGCCTTGAGCCCTCAGTGTGTTCTGGCTGAAGGGATTAATGTTTTATCTGAAGGAATCCAGGGAGAGAGCAGATAGCAGGAGCCCGGCAAAGAAAGGGGGCGTGTCCAGTGACGTCTCGTGTACAGACTGTTATCTGAACTCTGAGGCTTGTGCACGAAACATCATAGACCAGGGAGATAAGGTGACATCACAGGTCATGTGACCCTCAGTCAACTCTGAGAAACCAGCAGCTTTAGAAACACAAAGTATATGGGAAAGTTGTTATACCTGACAAGTTAGAAACATATAAAGAACAAAAAAATAACTCGGACAACCCCTTTAAACAAGCAACTTGCCTATTGTTGATAGTGGATACCATGAAATAAAAGGGGATGTGCCATAATAAAATTTGACGTTTCTCTGTAATATTATGCAAAACATTTTTCTAATTTAATGATTTAAAACAAATGCTCCTGTGTGTAGATATTGATGTTACAACCATGTTATAGTGCCCCTGGCAGTCATTTGTTCTCCTATCAGAATGCCCATCTATGGTGCCCAGTACCGATTAGAAAACACCTCTGGTCTGGTGATGCTTTATGACTGACAATCACCCATGTACAGTCATGGCCAAAAGTTTTGAGAATGATACAAATATTAATTTTTACAAAGTCTACTGCTTCAGTTTTTATAATGGCAATTTGCATATACTCCAGAATGTTATAAAGAGTGATCAGCTTAACAGCAATTACTTGCAAAGTCAATATTTGCCTAGAAAATGAACTTTATCCCCCAAAACACATTTCAACATCATTGCAGCCCTGCCTTAAAAGGACCAGCTAACATCGTTTCAGTGATTGCTCCATTAACACAGGTGTGGGTGTTGATGAGGACAGGGCTGGAGATCAATCTGTCATGATTAAGTAAGAATGACACCACTGGACACTTTAAAAGGAGGCTGGTGCTTGGCATCATTGTTTCTCTTCTGTTAACCATGGTTATCTCTAAAGAAACACGTGCAGTCATCATTGCACTGCACAAAAATATCCTAACAGGGAAGAGTATCACAGCTAGAAAGATTGCACCTCAGTCAACAATCTATCGCATCATCAAGAACTTCAAGGAGAGAGGTTCCATTGTTGCCAAAAAGGCTCCAGGGCGCCCAAGAAAGACCAGCAAGCGCCAGGACCGTCTCTTAAAAGTGTTTCAGCTGCGGGATCGGGCTACCAACAGTGCAGAGATTGCTCAGGAATGGCAGCAGGCAGGTGTGAGTGCATCTGCATGCACTGTGAGGCGGAGACTCTTGGAGCAAGGCCTGGTCTCAAGGAGGGCAGCAAAGAAGCCACTTCTCTCCAGAAAAAACATCAGGGACAGACTGATATTCTGCAAAAGGTACAGGGAGTGGACTGCTGAGGACTGGGGTAAAGTCATTTTCTCTGATGAATCCCCTTTTCGATTGTTTGGGACATCTGGAAAACAGCTTATTCGGAGAAGACGAGGTGAGCGCTACCACCAGTCTTGTCTCATGCCAACTGTAAAGCATCCTGAAACCATTCATGTGTGGGGTTGCTTCTCAGCCAAGGGAATCGGCTCTCTCACAGTCTTGCCTAAAAACACAGCCATGAATAAAGAATGGTACCAGAATGTCCTCCGAGAGCAACTTCTCCCAACCGTCCAAGAGCAGTTTGGCGATCAACAATGCCTTTTCCAGCATGATGGAGCACCTTGCCATAAAGCAAAGGTGATAACTAAATGGCTCAGGGAAGAAAACATAGAGATTTTGGGTCCATGGCCTGGAAACTCCCCAGATCTTAATCCCATTGAGAACTTGTGGTCAATCATCAAGAGACGGGTGGACAAACAAAAACCTACAAATTCTGACAAAATGCAAGCATTGATTGTGCAAGAATGAACTGCTATCAGTCAGGATTTGGTCCAGAAGTTGATTGAGAGCATGCCAGGGAGAATTGCAGAGGTCCTGAAGAAGAAGGGTCAACACTGCAAATATTGACTTGCTGCATTAACTCATTCTAACTGTCAATATAAGCTTTTGTTACTCATAATATGATTGCAATTATATTTCTGTATGTGATAAAAACATCTGACAAACACACATAAAAACCAGAGGGCAGCAGATCATGTGAAAATATAATATTTGTGTCATTCTCAAAACTTTTGGCCATGACTGTATAAAAGTGTCTGGTTGGTTGGCCTGAGCCACTGAGCACTGGTAACATTAGGTGGACTTTCTGAGAAGGGAATCAAAAGAGCAGCAGGGGTGCTATAACAGAGAAGTAACAGTGTTATCTAGAAACTGATCACAAAGCAAAAAATATGTTTCTGTTTGTAACAGAAACATTTAAAGGAATTATCCAGACACAAAAATTAGTGCTTATTGGTCTGAAAATGCAAAATTAGGACACTTACTAAGGTGACGGACAGCCTGATTTCTGTAATGGTCACTTGGGACCAAATGTTTTGTAGTCCTCATCAACGCTGTGATGTTCCATCACAGCCACATCTAGCAGTGAGGTTCCAATCTCCTTGTGTGTCAGTACATGATTCTGGGGATGACATAACTACTGTGCTAACCCTCCCCCCCCCTTCTAGATCATCACAGAATGAAATGGCGACACACCGGGAGGTGGAAGATGCTTTTACAGTTTACTGAGTTCAGCTTTGGACCTGTAACTTCCTCATGTAATAATAATTCTGTAGCATCTGACTGTAAATCATTCCACTATTCCTTTATCATTCCTGCTAAAAGTTATGTATTAAATGGGTTGTCTCAGGGCATTTATCATGTAGAGAAAGTTAATACAAGGCATTTACTATTTTATTGTGATTATCCATATAACTCCTTTGCTGGCTAGATACATTTTTACACATTATACACTGCTCGTTTCCAGAGGGTTACAACCACCCTGCAATCCATCATTGGTGGCCGTGCTTGCACACTATAGGAAAAAGTGTCGCCTCTCTGGTTGTTGGAACAGTAGGAGCGTGCCTGTGCAGCAGCTCCTGTCTCGGCCATCTCATATCTACGATGGAGTGGTCTTATAACCCCTAGAAACGAGCAGTGCAGTGGCGTAACTACAACTAACTGGGCCCCACAGCAAATTTTTTAACAGGGCCCCCCCCCAGAAACTTCTTCGCAACCCCCAACTCACATGCAACCCTCACTCTTGTGGCTAGTCAAGATTGAGCTCTCCCAGACAAGGCCTGACAGCCGCTCCATCCGTTTCCTATAGTGTCACTGTATATAATGTCATTGTATAATACTGTTGAGGGGGCCCTGACAATAAAATCTTTTAGTCTCCCTCTTGAGGGGCCCCCTTGTGGGTCTGGGCCCCAAAGCAGCTGCTTCCCCTGCTTCCCCTATAGCTACGCCCCTGGAGCAGTGTCTAATGGGATGGAAAAATTAATCAAGTCATCACTGAAAACATGGTAATTAAAACGTAACTTTTAATTTGATACAAAAAAAACCATAATCAGACAAATCATAAATATGGACCCACAACATTACAGAAGGAAAATTAGACATAAAAAAAGTGGAGTGGTAAGTAAGGCTATAGTCAGGGTTGGGCAAATCCTTTCCCTAATAGACCCCTAACTACAGGGAATGACCTTAGTGGTAGGTGAACCCAGCAGCAGAACCTCCTCTTTTGTTCATGCCAAACCCTATATTGCCCCACTGAATGAATCTAGCTAGCTAATGAAGCAATGATAAATGTCATTTGTTGATGTGAGATAACCCCTGTAATTGCCAGTAGTTTGAAATGAAGGTCCTGCTGGCTGTTACCAGTTTGGGTGTGTCCCTGCACAGTCTGACACTAGCAGCACTGATTGGATAGTGTCAGGGACACCCCCCAAGTGATGACACCCATTTGGACCATTATTGCAAACTGCTAGTAATTATCAAATTTTTCAGACTATAGGACTCACCCCAGGATTAGATAACAGAAAATAAAAAATAATAAAAATTCTACTTATTAAACCTTCCCTGGTGGCTTAATGAAGTGGAGGGTCAGTGTCACTAACTTTGGTGTCTAGCATAGAGCGGGTTAATAGTTTTAGTCATCTCCTGTTAAACTTAGTCATGTGCTGACACATTTGTTACCATTGTAACAAACAGCAATGGTGCATGTGGTCACCACATTAAATATATCCAAGTAAATGAGTTTCCTGTCGTTGCTCTGTAGTGTCCTGCCATGCTTGTTCTGCTACATTATTTATTTCTTTAGTTTTCTTTTACTCTACATCAGGGGTCGGGAACCTATGGCTCGCGAGCCAGATATGGCTCTTTTGATGGCCGTATCTGGCTCGCAGACAGGGCTCCTACCTGTCAGTGGCGTCAGGTGCGGTGCGGCCCTGCAGAGGGAGATGAGCGCTTCCATTATGGAAGCGCTCATCTCCATAGTCATCTGTATCGCCGTCCTCAGGACGGCGATACAGATGACTTTATTGTACTGGGGCAGGGGAGGGAGAGGTGTCTCCCCTGCCCGTTCCTCTGATAGGCTGCAGGCACTGGGCCTGCAGCCTATCAGAGGCCGGCTCAGGCGGCGCGATGACGTCATCGCGCCGCCTGAGCCGTACAGCGCGGGACACAGGCCAGAAGAGGCCTGCATCGCATCGCTGCTGGAGGTAAGTATAAGTGTTAATTTTTTTTTTATTATTTTACTGGCACATGGGGGCTTTGGGGGCATTTTACTGGCACATGGGGGCACTGGGGGCATTTTTACTGGCACATGGGGGCACTGTGGGCATTTTACTGGCACTGGGGGCATTTTTACTGGCACATGGGGGCACTGGGGGCATTTTTACTGGCACATGGGGGCACTGTGGGCATTTTACTGGCACTGGGGGCATTTTTACTGGCACATGGGGGCACTGGGGGCATTTTTACTGGCACTGGGGGCATTTTTACTGGCACATGGGGGCACTGGGGGCATTTTTACTGGCACATGGGGGCACTGGGGGCATTTTTACTGGCACATGGGGCACTGGGGGCATTTTTACTGGTACTGGGGGCATTTTTACTGGCACATGGGGGCACTGGGGGCATTTTTACTGGCACTGGGGGCATTTTTACTGGCACATGGGGGCACTGGGGGCATTTTTACTGGCACATGGGGCACTGGGGGCATTTTTACTGGTACTGGTGGCATTTTTACTGACATGGGGCACTGGGGGCATTTTTACTGGCACAAGGGGGCACTGGGGGCATTATTACAGGCACTGGGGCCATTTTTACTGGTATGGGGGGCATTTTCTGGCACATGGGGGCACTGGGGCATTTCTTACTGGCACAAGGGGGCACTGGGGGCATTATTACAGGCACTGGGGCCATTTTTACTGGTATGGGGGGCATTTTTCTGGCACATGGGGGCACTGGGGCATTTCTTACTGGCACATGATTTTGGGGGGGAATCAATGGGGGGAACTTCTGGCGCATTATTGGGGCATTTCTTACTGGCACATAATCTGTGTGGTACTAGTGGCACAGTACTGGGGGTGGTAGGATGATTTGTCCAGAAGATGGGAGGATGATGGAAAAGTAGTAAACTAAGATTTTTTTCTGTCAAACTGCAGACATGAGAAATGGCTGAAAAATGGCGTCTGGTCTGAAAGGAGAAGATGAGGAAAGAGAAGATGTACATCCGAGGAGACGTCACTGGATGTACGAGGTATGGGGCGCTGTATTATACTGGATGTAAGAGGTATGGGGCGCTGTATTATACTGGATGTAAGAGGTATGAGGCGCTGTATTAGGCTGGGGGGGGGGGGCAGGGGCCCAAGCTGAACTCTTGCACCAGGGCCCATGAGCCTTTAGCTACGCCCCTGCTACCTGTCTATGGGAAGGATGCATGCACCGCGCTCCATCAGGCCGCGGTGCACGCTGATATTGGTAGTTCTTTGATGGCCTGATAAGCATTGGCGGCAGTGGTGAGCGGCAGGGAGCATGGACTACATTTCCCATAACTCCCTGCATAGCCACGCCGTCTGCAAGCACGCACCTGCGTCCCCTAGTGAAGCGGCATCTGCCTCCTCCCTTGTGTCTCCCTTGGACGTTCCAGAAACCCCTGGCTGTGCTGCTGCTTTGAAGGTGAACATTATAACATGGAAATTGTTACACAGCCTCATGGTCAGCAGCAGTGAGCTGCATCAATAAAGGGGCTGTGTAATACAGTGTGTCCCACCAACCCCCCCTTCCCACTTCACCCCTGAAAATAATCCCACATAATCCATTATATAGCCCCCCCCAAAAATAAAAATATGGCCTTAAAAAACATCTGCCACCCATATTACACCAATGCCAGCTTCCAGTCATGCGCAGGAAAAAGAAGAAGCCAGACTGCTGGACTGATGTCATGCATCGCAAGCTCACAATGTAAGTTATTTATTTAATTTTTTTACTGCTAATTACCATTGTTTCAGTCCAGTTGTGGCTTTATACAGCAGGGAGGAGCATTCCTTGCTGTACTAAGTGAACATTGGAGCGATTGATCTGTCAATGGCCCTTTAAACATTTTGTACGGCTCTCGCGGAATTATATTTCAAAATATGTGGCGTTTACGGCTCTCTTAGCCAAAAAGGTTCCTGACCCCTGCTCTACATGATCATGGCATGATACAAATAAACACACACAACAGTGCAATACACATATTATACACACATACATAACAGTGCAGTACGCATACAGATTATATACACACACAGCACTGTTGCATGCACACCTGACACACACATAGTTGCATACACACACACACCTCTACTGCACACAGCTCTTGCAGCATACACACACAGCTTTGTTGCATGCACACATACTGCATCAAAACTGCTACATATATACTCATGCACAGCTCTGCTGCATATGCATATACACACATTAAAAACTCTAATATCTGTTCTTCCTGGTCTAGCTCACCCCACTGGTGACATCATTACATGTCCTTAAAGGGGTTTTCCGGGAATTAAGAAAATGAAAATACTTAACCCTTTCTACCCCGGAGGTGTTTTCGGTTTTCGTTTTGCGCTCCCTGCCTTGATATAGCCATAACTTTTTTTATTTTTCTTTTCACATAGCTGTATGATGGCTTGTTTTTTGCGGGACAAGTTGTACTTTCCAACGCCACCATTTAATATGGCATATGGTGTAGTGGGAAGCGGGAAAAAAATCCAAATTGGGTGAAATTGCAAAAAAAACGCAATTCCGCCACAGTTTTATGGGTTTTTTTATTTATGGCGTTCGATGTGTGTTAAAACTGACCAGTTACTTTCATTCTACAGGTCAGTACGAATCTGGCGATACCTAATATGTATACTTTTTCTTGCATTTTGATAGTGATTAAAAAATTATAAAGTTGGACATTTTTTTTTTTTTCCCAGTTCTTGACCCCTATAACTTTTTGGTACTTATGTGTATGGAGCTGTATGGGGGCTCATTTTTTGTGGGGCGATCTGAACTTTTTATTGATACCATTCTGGGGTGTATATGACTCTTTGATTGCTTTTTATTTAATTTTTTTTTTTTTAAAAAGCAACAAAAAATGGCGAATCGGCCATTTTGACGCTTTTTTCCGTTTGTTTTTTTTCGCATGGGAAATATTTTTTTATAATATGGGTGTTTTCGCACACGGCGATACCCATGATGTGTATTTTTTATTTTTTTTAATACTTTTATTTTTAGGAAAGGGGGGTGATTTGAACTTTTACGTTTTTTTTATTTTTATTTTTTTAAAACTTTATTTTATTTTATTTTTTTACACATTTTTATAGTTCCCATAGGGAACTATAGGAAGCAATTATTTGATTGCTTATATCATAGACTCCAATGCACTTGCATTGGAGTCTATGGTGATTTTAGTGCTTTCCTATGGAGCCCTATTACAGGCAAGGGCTCCATAGGAAAGCCTATGCAGCAGCCTCCTGTCATTTACTATGACAGGGGCTGCTGCAGGCACGCTCCGGCTCCTCCGATCGCCACACGGGGGAGCCGGAGCAACACCGGACACGTACACTTCCAGTGTTTGCCTCCCAAGGGGTTAAATGTCCACGATCGGCATTACTGCCTGTCGCGGACTTTAGCCGCGGGTGCCTGCTAGTCGAGTGTGCAGGTTACCCGCGGCCATCACGCCCGCTCCGTGCAGGAGCGGGCGCCATTTTTACAGTCCCGTCCAGCGCCGTACATGTACGGTGCTGGTCGGGAAGGGGTTAAAGGGTTGGCCACTTTCTGGCTATTGTTGATCAATGTGTTTGTGAGATGATTATATGACAATTATTTATATAGTCCTTGGTGAAATCCTGCACCATTTTCTCTATTTTATCAGGTATACTCCCTTGTTTACAAAGTCTTTTGAGCTGTCCACAGAGGTCCTGTCCATAAAATGGCTGCTGATGGAGGGTTATGTGACCAGGGAAATCACCTCCATTTGATGGCTCCTCCATTCAAACAAACACTGTACTCCTAACAGAACAAGTACAGATGGCAAGTGCAGTATCTTTGAATGGCGGAGACATCACGTGGAGATGATTTCACTGGTTACATGACCCTCCATCAGCGGCCATCTTATGGAGAGGACCTCTGTGTGGACAGCACAAAAGTCTTGGCAAACAAGGGAGCATATCTCATGAAATATAGAAAATATAGAGAATTTCACCAAAGGCTATATTAGTAAGTGCCATAAAATCATCTCACAAACACATTGGTCATCAGTAACCAGAAAGTGGACAACCCCTTTAAATATTACTTTATTATAAATATATTCCCAATTACCTTTCATTAGTTATAACAGCTTGGTTTGTCTAGGGAGCAATCATTAGGAGAAATAAAATGTCCGCCGTCCTATTGGTACACACAAAACCTGTCCTAATCACACAGCAGGACAAGTTACCTCAGAGCACTAAGCTAAAGAGCTGCCTCATCCTCCTCTCTGCTCTGCTTATCAGGGATTATGATCCTGAATACATACAGATGAAGGTGTGGTAATGAGCAGGAGCACTTGTATGCAGTCTCCATTACCACAGTCTGTCCTGTCTGTCCTCTCTTTACTTCATGTCTCCTCATGAACTCCATTCCTAGAGATTCAGCTGAAGTTTTTATCATCTGTAATGAGCCATTATAACTACTGAAAGGTATTTGGGAATCTATTTATAATAAAGTAATATTTAAGTATTTTAATTTTCTTAATTCCCGTTAGTCATAGCTTTCTTAATCTTCCCTGCAGTTTGGAGACTTTCAGGACCTACAGTCCTATCACTGTATAAACGCTCTGCCTGATCGCTAAGGAAACAGTCAGAGAGGTCTGGCACTGCTGGACCACCCTGACTGCAGACTAAAAGACGCAGGCATTTTTTAGCAAGATTTTGTCTTTTTTATATTTAAGCATGGCAATAAAGAAGGCCTTTCACGTTTCTGAAAATATATTAATGTAGTATGCACGTTTGTGCCTTCATAAGAAAAGCAAATGCATAATTGCATTGATAAAGCACAATCTGTTCCAACATTATAAAAAGTCCATTTCACCATTAACATTACCCGGGTTACGTGGGAATTTACTGACTGTACAATTGTAGTGTACTGTTTATATACTTGCATTGCTGAGCAGTCATCAAATATCACACACTGGCTATGCAGCAGCAGTCTTGACAGCCTTTCCAGTTGATTTCCTCACACGTAAAAATCCACGGGGTGTGAAAACGCTAGCCAGTGGTCTGGAATGTGGTGTTATATTTTTAGTAAAAGCATGTGCACTGCATTTTAATATGTAAAAAAAACCCAACTGTAAAGAAAATACCGGAGTCATTAGGTATTTGCTAACCTTAGTTGTGTCCTATTATTCTGTATTTGTCACACTGAATAGTTTCTGAACTTTACTGGGCAAAAGCATCTGTGAAACTGCACAACCACAACACTTTTTGGCTATTTCCTGCCTTTACTTAAATGGTTAGGCCTCATGCACACGACCGTGCCATGTTTTGCAGTCTGTTAATTGCGGATCCTCAAAACACGGATGCCGCCTGTGTGCTCTTTTGAGGCCGGCTGCTGGTTCTGTGATACCGCTGCCGGCACCCGCATCCTACACTTGAATTAATGTGTTAATCACATTCATTGGTGGTGCAGTGGCCACAGTCCCTCCACTCCTCCCCAGTGCCATCTCTCCATTGGTGGCCACATCACAGTGGGGAGAAAGGGACTTCCACCTTCTCCACTGTGCTGCTGAGTAGAACTTGGTGCGCGCTGAGAGCGGCGTGTGTCATGTTCTCTAACAGATACTAGGCTGCGCAGCCTTTTATTGTTAAATAGTAAAACCCGGTATCAGATCGATGCTATAATCTGTCATACCTTTAGTCTAGTCTGTCTAACTTTAAACCTAGTTAGTTTTCTTTCTTCACATCAGAATTGTGTGCAAAAATATGGGGAAGGCCTTTCTTGCTATATGACCCACCTACTCTTGCGATTCAGCTCACCGGCAGATGTCTACATGTTTTCCTTTAGAATTTGCAGATGTAATTCAGAATGTACCATCTCATCAATTATGGCAAGCTATACTGGCCCAGATGCAACAAATCCGAGCCAAACGATACTACCGCCACCATGTTTCACAGATGGTATGAGGTTTTTATGCTGGAATGAAGTGTTTTCCTTTCTCCAAACAGAATGCTTCTCATGTAAACCAAAAAAGTTCTAATTTGTTTCATCCATGCACAAAGCATTGTTCCATTAGCTTTCTAGCTTGTCCAGGTAATCTTTATCTAACTGCAAATGAGCAGAGGTGTTCTTTTTGGAGAGCACTCATGGGGAGTGAAATAATGGTCTTGAATTTCCTCCACTTGTATGAAACCTGTGGATTGTGAAAGTAGATTAGTGGAGTCTGAACACTTTGGAGATGATTGTGTAACCGTTTCCACTCCAGCCTGATAAGCCTCAACAAATCTGCTGAGGTCCTCTCCTTTGTTTGTGCCATGATACACTTCCACAAACACGTGTTGTGCAGATCAGACATTAATAGTTCCCTGTTCTTAAATTAAAACAGGTTACTCGCTCACACCTTATTGTCATCCCATGGATTTAAAGCACCTGACTTTAATTTCACCTTCAAATTATCTGCTAATCCTAAAGGTTCACATACTTTTGCCACTTACAGGCACGATATTGGATCACTTTCCTCAAATAAATGACCAAGTACAATATCTGTATATTTATTTTTGATTTGGGTATCTTTATCTACTTTTAGGACTTATGTGAAAATCTGATGTAGTTTTAAGTCATATTTATGCAGGAATATAGAAATTTCTGAAGCGTTCCCAAATGTTCAAGCATTGCATTATTATGGTTTAGGCAAGGATATAAAATTGGATTAAAGAAATAGCTCATATTTTCTTCCAGCTATTTTTGCTAAAGGCAGACAAAATTACAAAATTATTAAAGGGGTTTAAACTAATATGTGACAATGGGGTTGAATAATTTTTTGTATGTTATAGGCAATGACAGTTCAAAAACTGTTAAAAGTGAAGCTCCAGGTGAATGTTCATAGTGGAGGAGGCATTTCTTTTATTCTGCCCCAACTCCCCCCCCCCCCAAAAAAAAAATTGAATTTCTAGATGTTGTGTACACTATTAGTGACCCGCAGCCAATTATAGATGCTGACTTCCTAGGGAGTCACCCCCACGCAACTATTCCTTCAGTATCCCCTGAGAAAATTGCTTTACAAATGTCTGTTACTGTCATTGTCATTGCCTGTTTCTGGGCTGATCAGTTGCCAAACTATCTTCACTTCTTTGACATAATTCAGTGACTAGACAGATAACTGGGCACTGACTTCATGTCTGTGTGGTGCAACAGAGCACTGGACAGTATCAAAGAAGGGGGCATCTTCCAAAGAACTGAGACTAAAGATCTGAATGACATTCACCTGGGTATCTGGGTAATAATGTCTTCAAAACAGCAGGTCTTGGGGTTGTTCCAAGTATCCATTGGTTAATACTTACGAAAAGTGGTCCAAGTTACCAAGTTAGGGCAAACGGTGAAACGAATAACGAAACAACAAACAAATAACAGGGTCATGAGCTCATTTATGAAAATTGAGAGGAAAGGTCATCCTATTTGGTTTTATTTTACATCATATGGGTGTTTGGTGCATGTTCATCATTTACCTGGTGAAGATATGGCACCAGGATTCACTATGGGAAGAGGAAAAGCTGGCAGATCTTTGTGACCTCGCTGTCATTAGGCAACTGAGGTTATAGTAAGGATCCCGGAGACATGGCAGAGTGGTCTCCCTGCGTGGCATAACTGTAACAAGGTGTTACAGCGATCCATTGCATTGTAAAGTCAAGAAACCAGCAGGGGTGTGCTCTTCTTGACATGAGAGCGTCTCCTGTTGGCTTTAAAATTAATTCTGAGCCTGCAGTCTTGGAATTGACCCCTTCCTGTCCTGACATAAAAAAAGAAAAAGTCGAAATAAATAAATACATAAATTTATAAAAATATAATAAAATGGGAAATAAAAATATACAGTACAGACCAAAAGTTTGGACACACCTTCTCATTCAAAGAGTTTTCTGTATTTTCATGACTATGAAAATTGTAGATTCACACTGAAGGCATCAAAACTATGAATTGTGGAATTATATACTTAACAAAAAGTGCGAAACAACTGAAAATATGTCTTATATTCTAGGTTCTTCAAAGTAGCCACCTTTTGCTTTGATTACTGCTTTGCACACTCTTGCCATTCTCTTGATGAGCTTCAAGAGGTAGTCACCTGAAATGGTTTTCACTTCACAGGTGTACCCTGTCAGGTTTAATAAGTGGGATTTCATGCCTTATAAATGGGGTTGGGACCATGAGTTGTGTTGGGCAGAAGTCAGGTGGATACACAGCTGATAGTCCTACTGAATAGACTGTTACAATTTGTATTATGGCAAGAAAAAAGCAGCTAAGTAAAGAAAAACGAGTGGCCATCATTACTTTAAGAAATGAAGGTCAGTCAGTCCGAAAAATTGGGAAAACTTTGAAAGTGTCCCTAAGTGCAGTCGCAAAAACCATCTAGCGCTACAAAGAAACTGGCTCACATGAGGACCGCCCCAGGAAAGGAAGACCAAGAGTCACCTCTGCTGCGGAGGATAAGTTCATCCGAGTCACCAGCCTCAGAAATCGCAGGTTAACAGCAGCTCAGATTAGAGACCAGGTCAATGCCACACAGAGTTCTAGCAGCAGACACATCTCTACAACAACTGTTAAGAGGAGACTGTGTGCAGCAGGCCTTCATGGTAAAATAGCTGCTAGGAAACCACTGCTAAGGACAGGAAACAAGCAGACGAGACTTGTTTGGGCTAAAGAACACAAGGAATGGACATTAGACCAGTGGAAATCTGTGCTTTGGTCTGATAAGTCCAAATTTAAAATCTTTGGTTCCAACCACCGTGTCTTTGTGCGACGCAGAAAAGGTGAACGGATGGACTCTACATGCCTGGTTCCCACTGTGAAGCATGGAGGAGGAGGTGTAATGGTGTGGGGGTGCTTTGCTGGTGACACTGTTGGGGATTTATTCAAAATTGAAGGCATACTGAACCAGCATGGCTACGACAGCATCTTGCAGCGGCATGCTATTCATTCCGGTTTGCGTTTAGTTGGACCATCATTTAGTTATCAACAGGACAATGACCCCAAACACACCTCCAGGCTGTGTAAGGGCTATTTGACCAAGAAGGAGAGTGATGGGGTGCTACGCCAGATATCCTGGCCTCCACAGTCACCAGACCTGAACCCAATCGAGATAGTTTGGGGTGAGCTGGACCGCAGAGTGAAGGCAAAAGGGACAACAAGTGCTAAGCATCTCTGGGAACTCCTTCAAGACTGTTGGATGACCATTTCAGGTGACTACCTCTTGAAGCTCATCAGGAGAATGCCAAGAGTGTGCAAAGCAGTAATCAAAGCAAAAGGTGGCTCCTTTGAAGAACCTAGAATATAAGACATATTTTCAGTTGTTTCACACTTTTTTGTTAAGTATATAATTCCACATGTGTTAATTCATAGTTTTGATGCCTTCTGTGTGAATCTACAATTTTCATAGTCATGAAAATACAGAAAACTCTTTGAATGAGAAGGTGTGTCCAAACTTTTGGTCTGTACTGTATATATAGCTATAGTTACTAGTTTTGGCAATAGTATAGCAGACTATGTACACACATACACACATTTTTCCCCCATTTTCATTCATAAAAAATAGATATAGATAGTGATAAAATTGCGATCTTTTTGTGTGTAATAAACATACACACATTTGTTCTCCTTTTTGCTTTCATAAAAAAATTGAAAACATGGCTATTCACTTTAGCTAAATTTAGTAAAGCATGTTTTTTGTGCATAAATAATACAAACTCATGCATATGTTTTATTTATAAAAAACAAAATGTGAAAAAAATCCAAGAGCTTAAATGTCCAAATTTCCCCAGGATAAATATTTTAGGGGGTCAACATAAAAACTTATTTTAACGGAGTTTTAAATGTTTTGTACTGACAGTCCGGTGTCATAGAATAAGTCATAGAAAAATAGGGCACCAGAATGCACTCTAGTCCTTTGAAGACTTGCGGTGATCCAAGCCAGTAGATAAATTACACAATAAGATCCATTTTCACAGTACAAACATATGGTAATGGTTTTAGACATGTCTGGTCATAAAATCCTTAATCTTGTTTTCATAATTTTCCCAAAAATATATCTCTAAAGTTCTAAGGTGAAAAATAATATCAAATACACGTAGGTTGGTTCAGAAATTAATTAATGATTTGCGGTTAGATAGGCCCATTGCTAAAACTCAAAAAACAGCCTGGTAAGGAAGAGGGGTAAACACTCCGGTAATGGAGCGTTTAAAGCGAGGAGTCATGCAAATAGAAATGGAGTGATGAGATAGGTTACTATTAGTGTGCTGTTTTGCATCTAACAGCAATGCAAACAAGACCTAATAAAGTCAAGTATTTTTTCCTGTATAAGTAATGGAACAGTTCTATATATAAATGATGGAAAAGAGTAAGGTATAGGTAAGCACAGATGAGAACCAAGCCTTAAAATATTTCTGTTTTTAAAATGTTAGGAGAGATTTTGTAGTTTTCTATTTGGAATAGAATTGTTCCATATCAACCTCTTAACGCACAATGATGTACAGGCAGTTAGACAGAGGAAGTGGACATGTTCAAGTCCCCAAAGAGAACTAAAAATTACAGTAAGAAATGTTTTTAAAAAAATCTACAAAAAATACAAAACACAAAAATAAAACAAATTAAAATTGCCCCACTTTTCCAATGTTACATATAAAAATAAGTAAACAATAAAAAATAAACATAATACGTATCACAACATCTGAAAACATTCGAACTATTAAAATAAAAAAATATATTTCTTGTTTGTTGAAAGAAATAACCATAATTGTACTGACCTGCAGTATAAGGCTACTTTGACATCTGTGGATGTGTGTTCTGGCTGGCAGTTCCGTCAGAGAAGGCTGGGAATTGGCTGGAGAAAAACTCACTGTGGGTAGCAGCCGTATCTCTACCATACATTATATTCAATGGGGTCTGGCACGCAGGCAGCAGTATCCAGCAGTGCTGGAACCGGAGAATTCCAGCAGGCTATTCTCTACCGGAACAGCCCGTCAGAGGCTCTACTGCAGATGTGAAACTAGCCTAAGTTAATTGTGCCATTTTTTAGTGCATATTGAACACTGTAATAACAAATTCCCCCCAAAAAACACAAAAAAACTTGGAAGCGTTTTGTTTTGTTTTTGTTTTCAAATTCACCTGACAAAGAACTTTTTTTCCATTTTCCATTCCAAGATTTGGTTAACTAAATGATGGCAAAATAAATCAGTAAAAAATAAAATATTTAAACATAGAAATAGCAGGGCAATATTCTTGAAGGTACTTACATGTGAGTATATAGAAAGTACTCACAAATCATCCAGTACTTAAAGTGCTTTCAGTACTTTTATTGTATCCTTCATATACAGGGTGGGCCATTTATATGGATACACCTAAATTAAATGGGAATAGTTAGTGATATTAACTTCCTGTTTGTGGCACATTAGTATATGGGAGGGGGGAAACTTTTCAAGACGGGTGCTGACCATGGCGGCCATTTTGAAGTCGGCCATTTTGGATCCAACTTTAGTTTTTTCAATGGGAAGACACATCAATGTGACACATCAAACATATTGAGAATTTTACAAGAAAAACAATGGTGTGCTTGGTTTTAACATAATTTTATTCTTTCATGAGTTATTTACAAGTTTCTGACCACTTATAAAATGTGATGCCCATTGTGTTGGATTGTCAATGCAACCATCTTCTCCCACTCTTCACACACTGACAGCATCACCACAGAAGAAATGCTAGCACAGACTTCCAGTATCCGTAGTTTCAAGTGCTGCACATCTCGTATCCTTACAGCATAGACAATTGCCTTCAGATGACCCCAAATATAAAAGTCTAAGGGGGTCAGATCGGGAGACCTTGGGGGCCATTCAACTGACCCATGACGACCAATCCACTTTCCAGGAAACTGTTCATCTAGGAATGCTCGGACCTGACACCCATAATGTGGTGGTGCACCATCTTGCTGGAAAAACTCAGGGAACGTGCCAGCTTCAGTGCATAAAGAGGGAAACACATAATCATGTAGCAGTTGAATGGCCCCCAAGGTCTCCCGATCTGACCCCCTTAGACTTTTATCTTTGGGGTCATCTGAAGTCAATTGTCTATACTGTGAAGATATGAGATGTGCAGCACCTGAAACTACGTATACTAGAAGCCTGTGCTAGTATTTCTTCTGCGGTGTTGCTATCAGTTTGTGAAGAGTGGGAGAAGAGGGTTGCATTGACAATCCAACACAATGGGCAGCACTTTAAACACATTTTATAAGTGGTCAGAAACTTGTAAATAACTCATGAAAGAATAAAGTTACGTTAAAACCAAGCACACCATTGTTTTTCTTATGAAATTCTCAATAAGTTTGATCACATCGACGATTGGTCACATGACCCTCTTCCCACTGAAAAAACTAAAGTTGGATCCAAAATGGCCGACTTCAAAATGGCCGCCATGGTCACCACCCATCTTGAAAAGTTTCCCCCCTCCCATATACTAATGTGCCACAAACAGGAAGTTAATATCACCAACCATTCCCATTTTATTTAGGTGTATCCATATAAATGGCCCACCCTGTACATAGATTGGCTCACAGGGCTACATTTCATATTAGAACCCTGAGCTTTTCCTATCTCATACCGCACAACGTGTCGGGGGGTCACGGCCACTTACTCCTGCGTATTGATGGGATGTGACTATGCTTCTTAAATATACTACTCAGTCAATGTCATCAATTTAACTTCTTAATATCTCTGTACAAAAAATACAGGTTTACAGCTTTCAGATCGTGTACAGACACCCCATTTGACCACATGGGGCGTCTTTTGCGCTACTAGATGCCGTGATCTCATGTGATCACGGCATCCAATGGCTGAAGAGGAAACCGCCGATGGCGGTAAGTACCCGCAAGTCTCTGCTGTTAGAAACAGTCTGAAACACTCTGACCTGACGCTGCACGCAGTCAGGTGACAGTGCAGCTTGGGTAGAGAAGAGGAGCGCCGGACCCGGAGCGGAGCCGCGGCGCAGGAGAGGTAAGTTTTTTTTTTTTACATTTTTATTAAGTGGTCTGATCTGAGGTCTGATGGGGTACAATGGGCTGGTCTGAGGACTGATGGGGCCACAATGGGCTGATCTGAGGTCTGATGGGGGCACAGGTCTGATGGGGGCACAGTGGGCTGATCTGAGGTCTGATTGGGGCACAGTGGGCTGATATGAGGTCTAATGGGGACACAATGGGCTGATCTGAGGTCTGCTGGGGGCACAATGGGTTGATCTGAGGTCTGATGGGGGCAAAATGGGCTGATCTGAGGTCTGATGGGGGCACAGTGGGCTGATCTGAGGTCTGATGGGGCACAATGGGCTGATCTGAAGTCTGATGGGGGCACAGTGGGCTGATCTGAGGTCTGATGGGGGCACAGTGGTCTGATCTGAGGTCTGATGTGGACACAGTGGTATGATCTGAGGTCTAATGGGGGCACAGTGGGCTGATCTGAGGTCTGATGGGGGCACAGTGGGCTGATCTGAGGTTTGATGGCACAGTGGGCTGATCTGAGGTCTGATGGGGTACAGTGGGCTGATCTGAGGTCTGATGGGGGCACAATGGGCTGATCTGAGGTCTAAAGGGGGCACAGTGGGCTGATCTGGGGTCTGAGGGGCACTAAGGGGGATTTTTGTTGTACTGGCACACATTATGAGGTACATTCTTTGTACTGGTGCTCATTTTAAGTATTGAAGGTGGCAGGATGATGGAAAAGTAGGAACCTAAGATGTCTTGCCCTCAAACTGCAGAGACAAGAGATGGGTAAAAAATCATCAAGGCGTCTGGTCTGAAAGGAGAAGATGAGAAAAGAGAACGTCTGCATCAGAGGAGAAGTCACTGGATGTAACAGGTATGTGGAGATGTATGCTGGATAGCACTGAATATAATGTGTATGCAAATATGTCTGTAGTGCTAGTTACAAATGTGTATAAAATGTATATGGAGATGATAAATCTACTGTAAGTGTAGCCTAGGTGTAATTTATATACTGTATGGTGTATATTGTATATGTGATTATGTAAGTGTAGTGTCTATATAGTCTGTTTATGTATGAGTACCTCCCAACCATCCCAAATCTGACATAACTACTGTGTGGGGGGCACAATGGAGACTATGCAGGGTTGGAACATGTACAGATAGACATTGGGTGGAGTTAGAGGTGTTGGCCAGCGATTTACGAAAACTCGCAACGCTGGTAGTTTAGCTCCTTAGGCTTTTTAAAAGTGTTGTGGTATGTGTATATATGGTGTATTTATGTATGTGTACCATATATATGGGGCATGTATATGTAAACACGTGTCGTGACGCCACGTGTCCGCCGTTTAGTAGGGAACCTGTTCTTAAAAATTTGAATCCCACCCCTGCAGAGAATAGATAATCAGAAAAAAAAACAAAAAAAACAAAACTGCGGGGGTTGCTAAGGGGTTAAAGGGGTTCTCTCACCAGCAAATGGCATTTATCATGTAGACAAAGTTAATACAAGGCACTTACTAATGTATTATGATTTTCCATATTGCCTCCTTTGCTGGCCAGATTCATTTTTCATTTGTATAATACTTGTATCCAGGGGTTATGACTATCCTGCAATCCAGCTGCGGTGGATTGCACACTACTGTGAATGCCAACTATAGGAAAAAGAGCTGATCTCTCTGGTGGCTGGGACCGTGGGAGCACGCATAGGCTGGTGCTTTTTCCTATAGTGTGAAGCATGGATGCTGCTGGATTGTAGGGTGGTCATAACCACTGCAAACGAGCAATGTATAATGTGATGGAAAAATTAATCAAGCCAGCAAAGGAGGCAATATGGATAATCACAGTACATTAGTAAGTGCTTGTATTAAAGGGGTTATCCTACAATTAATGTAAAAAATGAAAATCAGACATCATGTAGTATGTGACAATCTCTCTCTAAAAAACCTAGAACCAGTGCTGCACATAACATGGATCCAGAGATCTCCCCTTTCTCTCCCTATCACAGCTCAGGTGGCAGTTAAAGGATGAAACTTAGCATGTGCAGCTTTCTCAGTGAGCAGGACAAAGAAATAGGAAAAAAACAAACAGCAGATGGCGCTATATATATACATTTCATTGAATGACTCAGTGGCTATACAAAATTTTTAATTACATGTGATTACAAAAGTATTCAGACTGAGCTGCTGTTTGTAAACGGTGTACTATTTTTCTTGGGACAACCCCTTTAACTTTGTCTAAACGATAAATGACATTCGCTGAAGTGAGACATCCTCTTTAAGAATCTGAATGGATGTTTGCCTTTACCTATTTTCTCTGAGAGTCAGGATAGGCCATAAAAGTTTGATGAGAGTTAGACTCCTATTATTCCCACAGATCGGCAGAATGAAGAACCTGTAATGCTCCAGCAAGCACCACTGCCACCCCTTCACTGTTTACCGGGGCACAGCAGCTTGCCGTAAGGGTACTGCCTGGTACTACATCTCAGTTCCATTCACTTGAATAGGACTGTACCACAATAACAGAATTCAAATGGAAAATGTACATCATACATCAAATTAAAAAAAGGAGTCACTTAATTTGATCATTGCAGGTTTAGCCTTGTGCTATAACAACAGTATTCTAAAGAGGAAGTAATACTGTGGGAATACAGACCTAATTAGCCTTTCTGTTGTGTAGCAAGACATTACGTTGACTGAACACCTGGGAATATGGTAGGGAAGTCTGAAGTAAATACTTGTGAGCTGGTTTTGAGGTAAGCAAAAACCCCGTGTAAAAATTGAGATAATTCTGTCAAGACTATTCTAAATTGCTATGAAGAGAAAGGATTGTAAATGTTAGATACAAATCTTAAATCATAAAATAATCATAAAAATGCTTGCCAGATACAGTACTATAGAAAATGGGCATGGTGACAGGAGGTGAGGAAGGTCATCCTTTTCAAACAATATTCTTTGTTCAGAGGTCCAAGAAATATGGAATTAAATTCATTCTTTTTAAGAATCAGACAAAAAATATAACCATTTTACAGTTTACCTCCAGTTATAGACAAGTTTTCATAAATATGGGTGAAAATAAGAAACTTTGTAATATATCTTACTAAAGAATTATGCTTCCTTATGGGCTTTTCAAGCTGCTTTCTTCCTCTTTTCCTTCACTTAGCCTCTTATTGTTATTAAAACCCATCTCCATCTCAAGCCTCACACACAAAAGAGGAAGAGGGATGAGGATGCAGCTGCCAGCTAGTTACTGGTTTATTACCTCACTCTTAACAGTGGTAGAGTGATACTAGATATAGTATTCAAAAGTGCTAAATGTAACAGACCTAAGAAGCCACAGTTTGTTTGTCTCTCATCCAGCAGCCTTCTCTGCCCCCTCCTCTCTCCATACACTTCATTGTTAAAAGCAGGAAAGGGAAAAGCATCTTGATAAAAGTAGACAGAAGCCTTTTTCTTTAATAAGATATATTACGAAGTTTCTTATATTCACCTGCACTTTTCATTTATGAAAAGTTGTTTTAGAACAGGAGGTATGCTTTAAATATTGAGTCAGATAGAATTTCACAATATAATCGCACATTTTGACAAGGTAGTGTAATCACCTTAGTTTGTAATGAGAACATCTGGGAAATTTATCAAAAGTGGTGCACAGGAAAACTGGCTTAGTTGTCCATAGAAACCAATCATATTGAGCCGTTCATTTTCAATAGGAACTCTGAAAATGAAAGGTGGAATCTGGTTGGTTGCTATGGGCAACTGAGCCAGTTTTCCTTTGCACTATCTCCCCCAGCTAGTTAAATTCTGACATTTCAAGTGAATAGCTGCCGCTTTCTTTAATTAATACCTGGGTAATTTTTATCTCCTTTAATCTGTTTGTTTAAAGGTGCTGCAGATTACTCTATGAACAACAAAACTCTCGTTCATCGGGTAATAGGATCATTCATTCACCTACATCATCGTTTGCCGGCAGCAGATCGGATATGTTGCAAACAATAATTCTTTGTGGGGATGACCGATGGCATTAACGATCACTCCTTCCCACACTGTGCAGGCGATTGCTGCCTGGGATAGCTGCGTACTCACAATTATCTGCTCAGTTAAAGGGCCTTAAGTGTGTATACATAACATAACTGTCAGTCACTGATAACACCTCCCTCGTGAGCAATGAAATCAAATATAGCAGAGTCTAAAATGTATAAATGATAGGTTTTCCTGAATCTTTTCCAATAAAGCTATATATCAATCTACTCAGCTTCTCCTGCTGTATAACATGACGTATGCAGATTGCATTGCTTTTCGTGGTGACAGTCCTCTTTAACTTGAATGCAGTTAAGATGTGAGCAGTCAGTATGGGGTTAGTTGTTCTCACATGGTCTGAGACGTGGTATGAAGCCAAATGGAACATGATGTTACATGAATACATGATCTTGGTAGTATACATACTATATATTTAGTTACATGACATTATATCATTGGGCATCACAGCACATTTTGTTACTAATCAAGGGAGTTTACTACTGTGCATGATGTCATTGAAGAAGGGGACTTGGAATATTACATAATTGAGTGAGGTCACATAGAAAGTAACATTGCTGAATGAGTGGCATAACCCACAAGCATGCCTAATTTCAATGGAGGTTAATCAATGTCAAAGTCCTAGTATGCAAGGTGGTTGACTGGAGACATAGTACAATATTCTTTTAATCATGTTCTCTAGAGACAAAGATGTTTGCATCACATTGTGAAATATGACATTATACTTTTAAGAGAAAACAAGAGGATTGAACATAGGGAGCTAATTGATATTTGACCACACACTTTCCAGTTAAGCCATCAGACTTTAAAAGAAACAGATTGTGAGCAGGATGGACTGAGTGTTTTTTGCACAGGGCTATTAGGATTGTGGGTTCCTAACTGCCTGTCACCTTGCCTCCTGTAAAACATGATTTTATTATGTTATCATATGCTTTAATTTATAGATTATATTTCTTGGGATTGTTACATTGCGAGCCCATGCCTGATGCTACCCCGCAACTTTGGGCAGACATGGGCACCACTCCACTCATCCTGTGACTCTCACAGTTCCAGCGTTCTGGCAGTTGGCCCAGGCGCCGGTGTCCTGTCTATTGGGTATATTTCTCCTTGAACCTCACTTCATTTTGCAGTATTGCAAGTGTTAAACCTTTCTTTGGTTCTGTGTGAAGCTGCTAGGCTGTTTCTAATGTGTTAATCAGATTCTGCTATATGAATGCTGTTTTTCCCATTCTGTGCAGGAGCAATAGGTTTACAACCTTGCTAGATCCTGGGAAGGTGCATTTAAGTCTGCCTGTCTGCCCATCTACTGACTACTGCCTGATTCCCGGATTCCCACCGGACCTGAGCCATGCCTGATCACCATACTGACCCTGTACTGCCTTCTCTGACCTTTGAACTGTTTTCACAGATTTGCAAAAACTCTGCCTGCCCTGACCTTGGCCTGTTGCTGACTATCAGTTTGCCTGACCTCTCGGTGCCCTGCACCAGTGTCTCAGCTGTCAACCACACTGGGATTAGTCCAGAAGATTTCAGCCTGGTGTATCCATGTGTTTTACCATGTGTTAACATTGCAGCTTTTTGTACAAAGCCTAAGTAACATAGCACAAAGACGCAACCTTAAAAAACTGTCAAAAAACAAATCAATACTGTTTTTGCTCCACTCACACTTTTTTTTCCCCGGGTACCACACATTGTCACACAAGGCACAGCAAAATCATGGTTACAGGCACTGCATCGCATTAATGTCAGAAGGTACCAGATGTCAATATAATATCATTGGAATTAGGAATGTCATAGAGTCATTTATGAGTCAGACCACCTTAAAGGCATAAAGCTGGCACATGTCTACATCATCTACCATATGCTTGCTGCTAAGATCAGTAGTATAGTTCTAGACTTTATAAGCACATTATCACTGCTTACTTTTTCCTTGGCTCCTCTGTTATCAGTAGTAAATAATCAATAAAAGTAGCAATAAAACAAATGATTTCATTGAAGAGTTTAACATTTTTTCCTTATAACACTTGCTCGTATTGCTTGTCACCTTCATCCATATTGGGATGTGGCTCTTGAAGTGAAACATTCTGGAAGCCATGAGTGTACTGTACATTGTAGCATGTTATAACTTACGATGATACTAATACAACGACTGACTTCAGAGCAAATATAGATTGAATGTAGTTCAAGCTGCAGTTAATTTTATTATGGCAAAGATTAAGTGAGTAGCGTGATATCCATGAGGTTGGTTTTTCCAATCCTGATATTTAATGCAGCATTAAGGCCTGTAATTGAAACAGTGATTGATCTTGAGGAAGTGCTATCACACACTATTAGATTAGTAAAAGGGTGGTATCCTAAAGATGTGACCAGATTTGTCATGATAAGTGTGGCAGGTACAGACTCATGGAGTCTGTACGGTAACATGTCCTATTCTTATAGTCAAGTATAATGATGGTTCTATGCTTATTATTAGTGTGCTTAATAAAAAAAATTATTGTACAGATCAAAAAATATTGTACAGTTTTCAAACCGAATCCTGGATCTGAATTATTTTGTAATTGCATGTACACTGATGAGCAAAAGGGAAACAATATTTAGAACTTTTGACTTTCAGGCTCCATATCTCACCATCCACTACAGTTTCGAACGTGAGACCACCATCATTTTATAGACAATCATCTTGGCTAGCTCATACATAAATAGAATTCGCAAATATTTAGCATTTGATTAGTTATGCAGATTCTTGTCATGTATCTGCATTGTTACTGTTTTGCTCCTCGTGGAGGAACAATCTTTTTCTTCTTCTATACTACAAATTACAACCTGTTCTCACATTCCATATTAACCCAGTGTGTTATTAGGTTGATTCCCAAGCAAAAGGTCGCTGGTTCAAATCCAGGAGCAGCCTTGAAGAAGATTTTCCAAGAAAAGAGAAACAGCATCATCCAGCTCATCAATAGCGGTGTTTCGTCGCAGAAAATTGGCAAACTGCATTATGTGAGTGCCATGACAGCTGGAGGAATACAAAACGAAGTCCATCCAGCCATTCCAAAGCCAAGAGGTGGATGTCCAGCAAAATATTGGAGTCAACAAGTCTGCTCTTCACAAGGTCTATCAGTTCTGGCTTGGCAAACACAGCAATGTAGGTGGCTTGTATGCTTCTTAATAGTGAGATCACAGATGTCCGTGCAATCACCATGCAACGCGCATTACAAAAGTGTGAAATGGTGGCCCAAAAAAGGTGAAGAAGCCTTGACTTTATTATTGTCAAAAGAAGCGTCAGCTCGAGTTTTCAAAAATGTATGAACAGTGGACAGTAGAAGATTGGAAATGGGTGATTTGGAGCAATGAGACAAAAGTCAGTAGATTGGACTCTGATGAGTGCAAATGGGTCTGGAAGAAACAAGGGTAAAGGGGGCTAACGGTTCGAGAAATTGAAGGAAATGTCAAGTTCGGTGGAGGAAGCCTTATGATTGTTTTTTAGCTGCATTTGCACCCAAGTGAGTCGACCAGTGTGCACCAACATTGGGAATGTGTAGAAGAGACCTGGGAACAGATTTGGGTTGAGACATGCTTGAATCTAAATTTTATTAAAGAATTTTAGGATTAATTTAGAATTTTAGGAGCAAAACAGTAACAATGCAGTTACATGACAAAAATCTGCTTCACCCCTTAATGACCGGGCCATTTTGCACCTTCGTGACCAGGCTTATTTTTGAAAATGTGACATCTATTACTTTATGGGGTAATAACTTTGGAACACTTTTACTTATCCAAGCCATTCTGAGATTGTTTTCTCATGACACATTGTACTTCATGACAGTCATAAATTTGAGTCAATATATTTCACCTTTATTTATGAAAAAATCCCAAAGTTACCAAAAATTTACAATTTTAAAAATGTCAATTTCTCTGCTTTTAAAACTGAAAGTGATACCTCATAAAATATTTATTATTTAACACTCCCCATATGTCTGCTTTATGTTAGTATCATTTTGTAAATGTCATTTTATTTTTTGGGACATTAGAAGGCTTAAAATTTTAGAGGCAATTCATAAAATGTTTAAGAAAATTTCCAAAACCCACTTTTTAAGGACCAGTTTAGGTCTGAAGTCACTTTGTGGGGCTTACATAGTAGAACCCCCCATAAATGATCCCATTTTGGAAACTACACCCCTCAAGTTACTTAACACTGATTTTACAAACTTTGTTAACCCTTTAGGTATTCCACAAGAATTAAAGGAAAATGGAGATGAAATTTCTAAATTTCACTTTTTTGGCAGATTTTCAATTTTAGTCCATTTTTTTTCTTTAACACATCTAAGGTTAACAGCCAAACAAAACTAATATTTATTACCCTGATTCTGCGGTTTGCAGAAACACCCCACATGTGGTGGTAAACTGCTGTATGGGCGCATGGCAGGGCGCAGAAGGGAAGGAACGCCATATGGTTTTTGGAAGGCAGATTTTGCTGGACTGCTTTTTAGACACCATGTCCCATTTGAAGACCCCCAGATGCACCCTATAGTACAAACAATCAAAAAGTGACCCATTTTGGAAACTAAGGGATAAGATGACAGTTTTATTGGTACTATTTTGGGGTTCATATGATTTTTAATCGCTCTATATTATTTTTTTTGTGAGGCAAGTTAATCAAAGAATGGATGTTTTGGCACTGTATTTATTTTTTGTTTTTTACAATGTTCATCTGACAGGATAGATCATGTGCTATTTTTACGTGGTGATACCTTACATGTATACTTTTTTTTATTTATTTAAGTTTTATACAATAATATTATTTTTGAAAAAAAAAATCATGTTTTAGTGTCTCCATAGACTGAAAGCCATAGCTTTTTTTATTTTTTGGCCGATTGTCTTAGGTAGGATCTGATTTTTTTGCGGGATGAGGTAACGGTTTGATTGGTAATATTTGGGGGGCATATGCCCTTTTGATCTCTTGGCGTTGCACTTTTTGTGATGGTAGGTGACAAAAAATTGCTTTTTTGGCACTTTATTTTTTATTTTTTACAGTGTTCACCTGTGAGCTTAGGTCATGTGATTTTTTTTTTGAGCTGGTCGTTATGGACGCGGCGATGCCTAATATGTATACTTTTTCTTATTTATTTAAGTTTTACACAATAATAGCATTTTTGAAACCAAAAAAATTATGTTTTAGTGTCTCCATAGTATGAGAGCCATAGCTTTTTTATTTTTTGGCCGATTGTCTTAGGGTCTCATTTTTTGCGGGATAAGGTTACGGTTTGATTGGTAATATTTTGGGGGCTATACACCCTTTTGATCGCTTGGTGTTGCACTTTTTGTGATTTTGCGATGGTAGGTGACAAAAAAATTGCTTTTTTGGCACTGTTTTTTTTTTTTTTTTTACGGTGTTCACCTGAGAGGTTACGTTTATAGAGCCGGTCGTTACGGACGCGGCGATACCAAACATGTTTAGGATATTTTATTTTCCTCAATTTTACCTAATTAGAAATGTGTGTATATGGGAAAATGTTATATTTATTTTTTACCATTTTTTTTACTTTTTTTCATTTTTTAAAATTTTTTTTACACTTTTTTGATTCAGACCCACTTGGTTCTTGAAGATCCAGTGGATCTCAGGCCTATATAATACACTGTAGTACACTTACTATGAATGAAAATACACTGCAGTATACTGTATACTGCAGTGTATTTTCATTCATAGTAAGGCTGATCAGGCTTCTGCCTTTAGCAGGAGCCTGATCAAGCTTATATATACCATGGCAAGCCGGATGCCTGTGAAGGCGTCTGGTTGCCATGGTAACCATAGGGACGCTGCCACAGCAGAGCAACGTCTCGATGGGAGGGGGGAGGGAGCTCCCTCCCTATATACAGACCACAGCATTTAGACGCTGCCAGAGTACCGCAGCGCCCGATGGGGAACGGAGGGAGTTTCCTCCCTGTTAACCCCTTCCATACCGCGGTCCCTACGGACCACGGCATGGAAGGGGTTAAATGGCTGACATCACTGCCAGCACCGATGTCGGCCATTACAGTAGATTACAGCTGACAATCTGCTACTGCTCGGCCATCCTGAATTATCTTGGGGGCGGGGGCCACCCTAAAGCATTCGATGGGTGTGGGGTCCTGCTTGGTCATCCTGAATGGGGGGGTGGGGTGGGCAACATTACTCATCACTCACTGAGGAGATCGGAGCTCCGCTGCTGAACATTGCGATTGGTCAGTCAAATCTGACTGAACAATCGCAGTGATCCAAAGGCAGGGACCATGCTGATTGGTCCCCTGCCGGGTGCCCGGACAGCTCTGCTGTCCGTGACACCCGTTTACATGCCAGGGTCACCGCAAGTGTACTTGCGGTGACACTTGGATCTCATGACATACTGTGCACGTCATGATGCAGTAACTAACACCACATCATGACGTACACAGTACATGACAGTGGTCATTAAGGGGTTAACTAAATAACCTAAATAGCTAAATAGTTGCAAGTCCTTTTGCTCATCAGTGTAATTAAAACTTTAGCAGACCCAGAGTTATTCAGTAAAATGTATCTGTATAGAGCCTCCTGCTGTTTGTTCTTTTTCTTATTTCTTTGTCCAGCTCACTGAGATGGACGCACATGTTCAGTTTCATCTTTCAACTGACTCCTGAGTTGTGTTAGGCAGAGCATGGACACGCCCCCCTAACTGCAGCAGGAATGACACTCCCATTGAGCTGACAGCTTGATATAAATCTAGCAGAGCAATGAATGTGGAGATCTCTGGATCCCTGTGGGGTACAGGGCTTGTTCTAGCAAGGTTAGAAAGAAATTGCCATGTACGCCATGATGTCTGATTATCATTATCATTTTTACATTAGTCATGGGATAACCCCTTTAATTCATTTCTGATAAAGGGGTTCTCTTGGCTGTTCATATTGATGACCTATCATCAGGATTGGTCATCAATATCAGATCGGCGGGGGTCCGACACACGCACACTGCCGATCAGCTGTTTGAAGAGAAGGTGCACGCCGTGCCAACGCTGCCTCCTCTTCATTGTTTACCTGCTCGCACCCGCAGCGGTGAGCAGGTGTAAATACACCCAAGCCGTCCCAATCATTTCAATGGGACAGCTCATTCCTATTAATTTCTATAGGAGCGATCCGTTAAATGAATGGGACGGCTTGGGTGTAGTTAGACCTGCTCGCATTGCATCTGCAAACAATGAAGAGAAGGCAGTGATGGCATGGCGCGTGCCTTCTCTTCAACCAGATGATCGTCGGGGGTGTCGGTTGTCGGACCCCCGCCGATCTGATATTGATGATGTATCCTGAGGATAGGTCATCAATAAAAAAAACTTGGACAACTCCTTTAATAATGAGGCAATCTAATGGAAAAATCAATAAGCCTGGAGCAGTAAAACATTGTATAGGAATATAATAAATACCAAGGCTAAAAACCTTTTGATATTTACATGTTTTTCCTGGCACCAATTTACAGCTAGAAATTACAAACTTTATCCTTTTGGTATTTGATGCTTGGTGTTGGTAGGTGGTATATGGACAATTAAGTCTTTTCACTGAACTGGACGTAACTGCAAGTCCAAGGTGCTCAAGGATGTTATGGAGTGGGATCACTCTGCTGACACCCAGCTGCAGAAATGGAGATTAGTCAGTGAAAGGGGACTTCCTCTGACCTCCAATAAAACCAACAGGGCAAAATTTCAGGGTGCAAATTAGTTGCTATGATAATCTAGGGCTTTGTGAAAGCTCACAGGCCTGTCATTGTAAACAGTCGTTTAAGCTGTGCAGGGCTTAAAAAATATACAACTTTTCCCACAATATGGCTGTATGAACAGAAAAGTTAAAGTTATGGCTCTTGAAATGTGAGTAGAGAAAAAACAAAAGTTTATGTCAAGAAGGGGTTAAGCTAATTTAATGTACCATATTTTTTGGACTATATAATTCACCGGACTATACGACACACCTAAGATTTGGAGGAGGAAAATAAGAAAAAAATATTTTCCATTAAATCTCAGAGTAAAACCCAAATCAGACCCCCATTCTGCATCAGACCTCAGATCAGACCCCCAAGCTCCATCAGCCTCAGTCAGACCCCTCAACCTCCATCAGCTTCAGATCAGACCCCCTCCAGCCTCCATCAGCCTCCTATCAGACCCTGCAGCCTCCATTAGCCTCAGATCAGACCCCCCAGGCCCTATCAGACTCAGATCAGACCCCTAATCAGCCTCAGATCTGCCCCCCCAGCCCCAATCAGCCTTCAAATGGGACCGCACAGCCCCCATCAGCCTCAGATCAGCTCGTATCAGAACCCCCAGCCCCACTCAGCCTCAGATCGGACCCCCATCAGCCTCAGATCAGCCCCCATCACCCCCCCCCCAGCCCCCTTAAGGCCTCATTTATGAAAAAAATAGACTTACCTCGATTGCTACTGATGGCGCCGCATATCCAGGACTCACCGCACCACTTCTTCCGGATCCCGCTGTATACTTTGATCTGATTCACACAGCGTCAGGTTATAGTGCATGCCTACGTGCAGTGCTTCCCTCACCTTCCCGTGCCTCCTGCATGCGAATGACTGCTTCCATAATGGAAGCGGTCATTAGCATTCAGACTATAAGACGCACAGCTACTTTTCCCCCATTTTTTGGGGAAAAAAGGACATCTTATAGTCCAAAAAATATGTTAACTGTTTCAAAACCTAGATAACTAACATGGAATGTAAAGGGAAAGGATATAAGAGTAGGGAATAATGTATATACTGATTGGGAAGTTAGACTGTGAGCTCCATTTGGGACAGCAAGCAATGATAATGTCTGTAAAGCGCAGTGGAACATGTCAGTGCTATATAAGGGAGTAAAATAAATAAAATACTGTATATACTATATATGTTTTTTATGGATATAACAGTAACATTTTTGTTTTCTTCTCAATTCTTCATACTAGCTGCTTGTATCAATGAGTTTCCTTCTGAGAAGGTTGAGAGTGAGTGAGTCTCAGACAAGGTTCACATTACCACTTTGTTTTCTGTTCTTCTGATCCAAAAAACAGATCCTTTATTTTGAGCATCTGTTATGCTCAGTTATGCTCATTTTGCATTCGTTTTAGCTATTTCCATCTGAGATCTGTTATTTTAGATGGGAAAAAGTAATCCACGAAGTACCTTTTTTGTTTAAAATAATGTATTTTTCTTAGTTTAGATAGATAGGTGCTTTCCACTGTGGGAACATGCAAGGGATGTAAAATGCTATTCTGCCCTGGCCCCCCAAAAAACCTAAACCTAAAATGCGCTCTAACCTTTACAGCTGAACTTAAAGAGCACCTTTCACCACTCCTGAAATGCTTGTTTTAATATCTCCATGCGTTCCCCGTGTAATAGCGATTCTGGAGCATCTATTCTTGTGGCTCTATGTTCTGCCAATCCTTTATTATTTCTACTAGAACTTATGAATGAATTGCTATTAGCCTTCAGTAAGGGTACAATGAGGAGGTAACCAGTTGGGGGTGTGTACCTGCACAGACTCACTCTATCCAATCAGTCCTGCCATTTTCAGACTGTGCAGGTACACGGCATTCAGTAAGGGTACAGAGGGGAAGTAACCAGTTGAGGGTGTGTACCTGCACAGACTCACTCTATCCAGTTAGTCCTGCCATTTTCTGACTGTGCAGGTACACACCCCCAACTAGTTACCACCCCTCTGTACCCTTACTGAAGGCTGATAGCAATTCATTCATAACTTCTAGTACAAATAATAAAGGGATGGCACAACATACAGACATAAGTATAGATGCTCCAGAATTGTTATTTTATGGGGAATGCATGAAGTTATTAAAATAAGCAGGAGTGGTAAAGGGTCCTCTTTAATGTGACCTTCTCTAAACTTTTGAATAGATATGTTCAACTGTTCAATGTTTCAGTACCTTTTGCACAACTTGCTGTTCTCTAACAAGTAGCTTAACAGCAAAATTAACAACAGGTGTTTGATCCATGAATCGCCCAATAAATTTCCTGGTTCAATTAGAATTAGTATTTAAACAGTCCTCCTCATCATGCTGTTCACATTTTGACATCATTAGACCAAAACGACAACTAACAATTGATCAACAGTACCTCGCCATTGCGAGGCTTCAAGCAGGGTGTTCTCAGGCGGAAGTGGCTACTAAGCTTAAAGTGTCACAGAGTGTCATGAGCAGGTTGCAACAGAGATACAGGGAGACTGGAAGAGTCACAGAACGGCATAGAAGTGGACGTCCTTTGGCCACATCCTACACTGATGACCTCTTCATTGTGAACAATGCCCTGTAGAACCGGATAATGAATGAGGAATGTCACACAACTGCTGTTGGAGCCGTCAAGGAGAGCACTATGCAATAGCCACTGTTGTCACCAGACGAGCCTTTGGTGGTGGTGGTGTTACAGTGTGGGCAAGTGTGTCTAGTCAATACAGAACTGCTCTACACTGTGAATGGTACAGTGATAAGCACATACTACTTGAATAACATCATTAATCCTGTCATTGTGTCTCTGCATGAACAACACAGGCCTAATTTCATCTTCATGGACGACAATGCGCCAGCTCATCGAGGTCACATCATTAGGGAATGGCTGCTGTAGACTGGGGTACCTCAAATGGAGTGGCCTGCACTTTCTCCAGACCTGAATCAAATTGAAAACTTATGGGATCAGCTGAGTTGCTGTGACCTGAGTTCCGCCCTTCAAGAAGAGTGGGATCCCATGCTTCAGTAGACAATAAGTTATGGAGACATTGACATTTTTGTGGGGTTATACCCACCACTGTTATTGACTTTTGTTTCAATAAATTGTTTGAGATGAGGAAATCACCATTTCATTCTACTTAAATACCCAACTTTCAAGATAAAATATCACTGTAGCATGACCTTTTTACGTTTTCCATATATTTCACCTGAAAGCCAAATATCCCTAACTTTTTGTGAGTAGTGTATAGTTTTTCTTTACAAAACAATGTCCACTTGCAGTGCTCACTTGCGCTTAAGTCCTCTGGAGCACGAACACAGCCTGGACTTGGCTGCAATATATCCAATGGAAATGAAGAAAAAAGTTCAGCTCCTTAAATAGCAACTTCTTTATTTCAAGCTGTAAAATCCATCAGGAGTACAGTATATGTCTACGCATTTCGGACCCCACAGTTTTGGTCCTTACTCATGACAAGTTACATTTCAAATGACCTTCCCAATATACCTGTGAACAACCCATCACACTCCTAATTGGAGTCACATGTTACACAGGGAAGGCAACATGCAAAACATGGAGTTCAAAAAAACAATGATCAAAGGAAAAAAAAATTCTTAAAAAAAAATTCTCCTTTCCCTTCCCCTATATTTAATTTTCTTTACGTTTTACTGCTTTTGCACATTGAAAACAATTTTTCAAAAGAAGAAAATGTTTTTGGATTGCTGCATCCAACGACCTACCATATTTTTCACTTTATAAGATGCACCCGATGATAAGACGCACCCCAGATTTTAGAGTAGGAAAATAAGAAAAAAATATTTTTCATCAGATCCTCATATCAGACCCCCCATAAATATCAGGACATCACATCACACCCCCATATCAGCCCTCCATGTCAGAACCCCATCAGCCTCCATGTCAGACCCCCATCAGACCTCAGATCAGCCCTTTCAGACCCCCATCAGCCCTTTCAGACCCCCATCAGACCTCAGATCAACCCCTCTGAGGTCTGATCAGCTCTTTCAGACCCCCATCAGACCTCAGATCAGCCCTTTCAGACCCCCATCAGCCCTTTCAGACTCCCATCGGCCCTTTTAGACCCCCATCAACCCTTTCAGACCCACATCAGCCCTTTCAGACCTCAGATCAGCCCTTTCAGACCCCCATCAGCCCTTTCAGATCCCCATCAGACCTCAGATCAGCCCTTTCAGACCACCATCAGACTAAAACAAAAAACTCTGCTTACCTCTCCTGCGCTGCAGCTCCTCTTCATCTCTGGCAAGTCGCTCTCCTCTGTCTTCTCCGGCCGCGCACTATGTCCTGATGCTGTACGGGGTCAGGACAGTGCAGCGTCGGCCCCAGTAAGAATACCAGGTCCTACGCTAAACCTACCTATGCGGTTGTGCATCTATGTTAAGGAGCACAGATGCTGTACGGCGTCAGGACAGTGCAGCGCCGACCACAGTAAGAATACCAGGTAGGGTAAGTATCTTCCCCGCTCCTGGCACCTAATGTATACTAGTGAGTGCTTCCATAATGGAAGTGCTCACTAGTATACGCTTTATAACATACATTGCCATTTTGCCCCTACTTTTGGGGGGGGGGGGAGTGTGTCTTATAAAGCGAAAAATACAGTATAACTTTTTTCTTCTTCTTTTGGCAGAGCTGTATGAGGGCTTGATTTCTCATTCATAGTTTTCATTGGTAGTGTTTTGTCATTGGTCTGTTTTATGTCTTTACAGTGTTAAACAAAATACTTTTAAGATGGCATCTACTCTACTCCTATAGATGCCAACTTTTGTAGCCTAAAAATTTAACACACATGCAAAGATCTTAGACACTGTTACTGATTGTCTTGTCCTGACATTGTTTTGATGGTGTAATGGAAAATGCAGTTTGAAGCCTTGCCTCCTTATTTTGACCCTAGAATGAATTTTCCTTCAATAAGCTTCTAGCTAACAGACATTTAAATTGCATTGTTTTAAACAAGTACCCAGACAGTTTAAGAGATTAGTGAGCAATTTTCCAGTGTCATTGCGATGTATACTTTAATAGAAAGCAAGTAACACGTTTGCTCACTCTCTAATGACTACTAGGCAAAAAGAGGGGAGCGCATATAGGCAGTCAGGTAAGTATGACTTTTGTTTCTTAACCTTTTAATGACCAGGCCTGAAAAAGCCTAAATTAACAGACACCCTGAAACTTTTTTTGTGATTTAGAACATGTGCTGGTTTAAAGGGCTGGACTATTAAAATCATTTTTTCAACATTTTAGTGTGACACCTAGTGCTTTTATTAATGTTTTTACCAAATGTCTCTTTATTTTTAGTTTTCTTTAGTACAAACTATTTTTAACAACTATAGCTCCTTATTCTTTAACTATGTAAACTGATACCAAGAAAAATTATTAAATTAATTATATTGTGTCAGTTGTTTTGATATATATATATATGTATAGTTTGACAGGAAGGGGGCTTGACATAGGCATTTATGTTTTTATATTTTTTCTTATTTGTATTTTCTTTTTTTATTATTATTTTTCAAATATATTTTTGGCACATAATATGTCCCCCAAGAGATTAGTAAAAGACCTCTCATAGATATTTACAATTTTTTGTATTTTGCACTTGTTCACTGTAATTGAGATTTCAAAAACAGTCCCAGTTACAGGGGAAAACAGCCTCCTGTGGGGGTATTGTATATGTTGGTAATGCTGATCAGAGTCTGCTAAGACGTGGCAGCTCTGCTCTGCCCGAGACACCATGACTCCAGTAGAAGACATGACATACCCGTCTCCTTTGTTTACTGCATAGCTCTCAATGAATGCTATGAAGAAAGGAGAAGGCAAAAGTAGTAATAAACCCTATTCCTGCTAGATTGCAGGAGCACTAGTTTTAATGGGGTTCTCTGGACCTTTTAGGAAGTCAATCTTTTTTCTTTCTCGTGGAAGAGAAATAGTTTAGTTCAGGCATGGCCAACCTGCGGCTCTACAGCTGTTGTAAAACTACAACCCCCACCATGCCCTGCTGTAGGCTGATACCTGTAGGCAGTCTGGGCATGCTGGGAGTTGTAGTTTTGCAACAGTTGGAGAGCCTCAGATTGGCCATCCCTGGTTTAGTTACTACTTACACTTCTTTCAGGCCGCCGATGCCACCTCTTCACTGCACTTACACTGTGGATAGGTAGTACGTTGTAGTAGGACAACCCCTTGAAATGGATTCTCAGTGACTGATCTATTTCATTTTTGTCCTGCTACAAATTGAGTGTTGTATGTCCAAAATTCTTATTTCCACAGTAGTGCAAATTGAATTTGGCTAGGCAAGATTAAAGCATGAAGTGTGTCTACTAAATGAAAACTGTGAAAGATAGTGGTTTACCTTTTTCCTCAGGCTTCAATGACAACAGTTACCATTTGAAATGATGTCTCTTTTATTAAAACCTCAGATAAAAGTCAATAGATTCCACTAGTGAATATAATGTAGACTTTATTTTTCTCTCTCTGAAGGAAAAAAAACGATTGACACATGCAGTAAATAGATACTCATTAAGTAGGAAATGAACAAATTATAGCTAATGCATTGACTTTGGAGCACTACCCCGAATGAAATCTATAAATGACAGGAAACTTGGTTCCTTTTGTCTAACACAGTACAATATAGTCTATTACTGGATTAATGGCTAATCTAAAATAGTACAAATCCCCTTTCATATTACTACATTGCTTTATTACCTTCTACAGATTAAAGACACATTAATTTGACACATGGCACTCTGCATTTTGCCTCATTGGCCGCATTTCCTGAACCAACGGCGGCATATCTGACCCAAATTTACTGCATTATAGTGTTTTATGATGCAGTGGCTTTCTAGTTGACCGCTGGTCTTTTGTACTGTACTCACATATTTTGAGAGACTCACATAGTGAGGTGAGTAAAGTACAATAGACCCACTTTCAGATAGTAGCTTAGAAAACTATGATGCAATGAGTTTGGGTCAGATGATCTGGCGTCAGCCCAATAGATGTGCTGGCGTCAGCCCAATAGATGTGCTGAGTTTCCCAGGCTACACATGGTTGTGTGCATGAGCCTTTATGTGCACATATCTTAGTACCCACGGATGGGTGCTATGTCTTTATGTTAAAAGAGTTGTCTTACCTCAGACATTGGGGCATATTGCCTCTGGGACCACACCTATCTTTGAAACAGAGCACATAAAGTAAATGATGGTGCACCACGCATGTGCGGTCACCCTCCATTCATTCCTATGGGAATGCTCGGCTATTTTTGGCACTCCTATAGGAATGAATTGAGAGCAGAGGCGCATGCGCAGGGTGTCCTCATTCACTTTGCTGATGAGACAACCCCTTTAATTTACTTTTAGATTGCTCTCACAGGAGATTTACACCTGCCTGTTACATAGTCCAATGTGGGGCCATAACTAGAGCCGATCCATGATATAAAAAGTCGGTAGTCGGTATAACAATCCACTTCCACTCCCATCCCTTGTTTGAACTTGATGGACTTATGTATTTTTTCAACTGTATTAACTATGTAACATTATATTATATTAACAATCTGGGATTTTTTTTAAAGGGCCTTTTCACAATGATTGTTATTGTCAGCAGCATATCCCCAGTTTACAGAGGGAGATGTCCTGCCCTCCTTTGCTTCTTTGTGCTTTCCTGTGTTTGCTTGTTTGTTGGCTGATTCATGTTTAGACAATCCAGTGATCGGCCATACACATGTTTCTATGAAAGTTCATTCCCAATTATCAGCCTGTGTAAACAGACCTTAATTTTTCACTTAAGACTATAGGAAATTCTATTGCATTATCTTTATTAATAGAGTGAACATAGACACTGCAGAATCATAAAACCCTAAAGGGTTAAAAGACAAATAATTCACTAACGTATTACAAAAATTAATTTGGGTCCTGCTGCCAGGCTGCATTGTGTACATGGCAAGTTTAGGTGTAACCTAACATCTAGCGGTAACCTGTAAGCGGATCCTGTGGCTGGGCCGCACTGTATACAGGTGCTGTAACAAAATTTCGCCTCTGCAATCCCTTTCAGACCCTTGTTTTGTAAAAAGACAAAGAAATATATTTCTTAAGCAGGCTAAGAGGCTTGAGGAAGAGAAACTTTTGAGTTTTTTTAATGAACTATAATATCCATACTAGAATTCTTATTAGAAAGTCAACTGATTCCAGACACCGAGTGAAAGCATCAAAGGTGCTTTTTGTACATTACGAGGATCACAAAAGTGGAATTTGAGAGTTGGACCAACCACAGAAACGGAAACATTATTAAATCATCTCCATCTTTTTGCTTTCTGGTTGTTTAACTTCCAGTCAACAAGTAAGGCTATTAACATTTACTGTCAGGCTTTGTGGATATTAGAGCCACTTTGCTGTTCTGTTGTGTTATAAATCTATGGCCAATTGGTTAGCTTTCTGCAGGCCTAACAATTTATTCAAGGAGTTCAGCAAAATGTACAGAGAATTTAACCTGCACTTGAATCATTTTGATTTATAGATACCCTTAATACTACTTTGGTGGTCTTCCTGCTGTCAAAATCTGATTATTTACTATAAAATAATAAGTAAGTCAGGTTTCAATAATTTTAGTAATCCCGAGGTGCATGAACAGCGCTAAATCTAAACACATTCTTATGTGCAGTTATGTAACTATAATCTGCTAATCATTGGTATATCTTCAGTTCTGACATCTAGTTAGTAAAATTAGATCCTTCACTTTTTTTTTTACAATTACAAATACATCATATAATTGTACTTTAACAGGTTGCTGTGCTATACTTTATTAAACTCCTCCACTGCAGTAATGAATAACGCAATAGTAATGTATTTGGGAGTTACTATTTCCCAACCCTAATTGGCATGAGATAGGCAATACATGATCCTCTGGAATTCTTGGAAGAAGGTATGCAAATGAGTTCTTAGCAAGCTCTGCCTCTGATGCTACCAGATGTAAAGCAAAGTCAATGTTCGACCCTGTAACCCTTTCCTGACGCAGAGATTTTCCATTTTTGCATTTTTGTTTTTTAAACCTCTGCCTTCCCAGAGCCATAGCTTTTTTATTTTTCCATTCACATAGCCATATGAGGACTTGTTTTTTGAAGAGCAGATTGTACTTTCTAATGGCATCATTTAATATTGCATAAAATGTAGTGAGAATCTGGAAAATAAATTCGAAATAGGGTGGAATTGGAAGAAAAAAAAGAAATTCCTGCCAGTTTTATGGGTTTTGTTTTACGATGTTCACTATATATTGCTCCTGTGTTCTTCATTCTCCACGTCAGTATGCAGTATGGTTATGGCAATACCACACTTGTATCATTTTTCTTTTAATGCGGGAAAAAAATAAAAACTTTAGATTTTTTTATTCATCACCATATTCTAACACCCATACCTTTTTATAGTTATGTCTACAGAGATGTGTGAGGGTTCATTTTTTGCAAGATAATCTGTGTTTTTTGTTAATACCATTTTGGGGTGTGTATGACTTTTTGATTAATTTTTATTCTATTTTTTGAGGTAGGTAAAGTGATGAAAAAACAGCCATTTAACCCCCCCATTACACTATTCACCATATGGGAAACCCTTTTTTTTTATAGTTTACTAGCATGGGCAATTTCGCATGCGGAAATGGCCATGATGTTTTTTTTATTTTTATTGTTCATGTATTTTTATTCAGATTTTTGGGAAAGAGGGGTGATTTGAATTTTTATATTCTTTTATTTGTTATATATTTTTATAACTTTTTCTTAACTTTTTCACTTTTTTTTAGGACCCTAGCATGAAACGATTAGACTACAATTTGTATAAAGTAATGACATTTTCTCCATTACACTATGCATAGATCGCTATACTACAATGCAGTACTGTAATCTGCTGGCCTGAATTGTAACATACAAGTAATTAGCCTAGAAGCCTAGTACATGCTCTGGCTCATTACTTACAAGGAAAGCCTTTCCCAATCTCCGCCCGGGGGAGGTGTTCCTGCCCACGAAGTGCATGCTTTCAGGTTTTTGGCCTCTCAGCATTTGACCACAGCATCTGATGGGTTAAATGTCCTCGATCAGTGTTAGTGCCAATCGCTGACATTAGCCGCGGGTATCTGCTGTGTGAAACAGCAAGCACCCGGTAGCTATGGTGCTTGCTTCACTCTGGAGCGGCGGATGTTGAGAATGGGTTAAATAGGCTGGGAGACATGACTTGAATAATAAGTAACCCAGCACATCATCTGCAAACAGCTGTTTTGGGGTGATTGCCCTTCATCAGTGCAGAGCAGAGAGTATTGGCTTAACTGGGTGAGAGGCCTGTCAGGATTTTTTTTTTGGGGGGGGAGGGACTATCTCCTATTTATAGGATAGCTGCATAGTTTTCTGGAGAGGTTGTTGATCCAGGGAGTTATTCTGATTACTGATTGGAGTCAAGAAGGAAAATTGGCTTCTATGTCACTGGGTTTTTGACTTCCTCTGGATCAACTTGCAGGATAACAGGCTGAGCTGGATGGACGGATGTCTTTTTTCAGCCTTACTAACTGTGTTACTATGAATGGAACTATGGTTCACCCTCCACTGATTTATCACTTATCACCTTTGTTCTTCATAGATGATACTTTAGTATGGCTGGAATACCATGTCAACCATTAAATAATGATAAAGCTATCCAGCTTTAAAAGCACTCCCTTAATAAAATACAATTTATTTGGGCTTTGTTCAGTTTTATGTATATAAAGCAAAAATACAAACCCTCACCAAGCCCACAAACTCCCACCCCCCAGCCATGCAAAGGAGCCATTAGCAGTCCAAAGCAATCAACTTCACTGCCGATCCTCTCATAAGTAATTCTAATAATATTCATGAGAATAATAAATGTACTCTATTTCAGTAAAGGTATTCTCATTAAAAGCCATTTGTAGTCCACAAGACATATTTGAAGTGATATGATTCCGAATTAATTGTACAGAGGTTAGCCCAGGCCTTTCTAGCCTAAGAGCCCAGAGAGACTCAAACATCTAACCCCTTTAAACATACACTGTTTTCCATTTGACTTTGTTCACAAATTGTTGACATGCAGATGGATACTCATCAATCCACTATGAGCTATAATTTTCCTGACGATACGTTTTAACATAGCCATAAATGGACAGTTTATTAGCAGATCCCAAGACACATAGGGGGGAATTTATCATTAGGAAAATATTTGAAGTCAGTTTTGCTTCAGTCTGTGTTGGAGTACTTTCTGCCACATTTATCAAACGTCACAGGTTGTTTGATAAATGTGGCTTTCCTTAAACCTAACACTTTGGTCTAGAGAAGCTACTCCACTTTTCCTACTCCACCCTCCTCCTGGAGTGAGATTGCGACTATTTTGCGACTTTTTTTAAAAAGTCGCAATGATAAATCTGGAGTGAAACTCATTAACATGGCTAACCACACCCACTTTTCCACCCATATTACAAACTGGAGTGAGTTGTGTACACATGCAAAAAGTCGCAAAAAAATGCGCAAAAAAGTCGCAAAAGCCCTATCGTGCGACTTTTTGAAGACAGAATTCTGGAGTGAAGGTGTGATAAATCAGGGCCATAATGTCTCAGATGGCAAAGACAACTGATACACTTAGTTTATCAAATCAAGAACCTCCTGCCAGTAATGTCTTAACCGGGGTCAGTTTCATACCATATGAATCATATCTTCCTGGGGCGATTCACTCACTCACACTTTGAACCCCCCAAAAGGCCAATATTATACTAAAATAGAGGAGTCTTGTACATTCTGTGTACAAGATATATATGGGAAAATCTTTGTGCAGAGCTCAGAGACAGCAGTGTTAAATTAGAAATCATTTTTAATTTAAACATATCTTTAAATATGATAAAATATAAATAAATGAATTTAAAGAACAAAAGTCACCTAAATCTGGTATTTGTGTGTAAACTAACAATGCCTAACAGAATATAACAATATGAGAAAATTCAAGGGTATGGCAGTGCAGTAGAGCTCAGTGTGAAAGTATGCTGGAGAAATCAACCTGTCCAATACATTGCTTAATACTCAGTTAGTTCTTAGGAGTTATGAGAGTTCTGACTCCTATTATGGACTATTCACCCATCTTCAGATCTCCACAAACTATTGAGAAAAAACAGGACCTCATATTTGTTCTGTAATTCACTAAAACTCTGCTAAAACTCTGTAAAACACCATCCTCAAATAAGTGAGCAATATTACTTAGAACTTTCTCTGACCTAATTTTAAATTCCCTAATCCTATATCTGTGTATAAATAGTGGCAACACTCACCGTACTTATCTTTATACATAAAACACGTTTTCCACAGTGCATAACATATACTATTACCTCCCTTATTACTTTTCCCTGCCTCTATCAGACTAAAAATGTTGGGATAGTTCTGTTGCCTCAGCAGAAAATCAACTAAATATGATTCCAAACCCCTTTTCAGAAGACAAAGACGGCTCACAATGTAATAATATCTAAAATTGTGAAGTGAAAAACCTCCTTTTCCCCCCGGGAAGGCACAGCTTTTCATACTTGATTCTGATTTTTCTTGTTCAGAATTTGTTCTATCCTCTTAAATATAATGGCATTAATCAAGACAGGACAAACATTTAAATACAAAATGGATCTGTAGCCAAATAATAATTTTTGCCATTACGATCCGATCCGCCATTGATAGCGGTAGTTTCAGCCAAACATTGACCTTTTTTTTAATCTTCGTAAACTGTTATATTATTCCTGACATAGTCATTCAGTTTGGATGTAATCTTAATCTTGAGATATTCTAATGGGTCGGTCTCCCTAAGAATTTTAATTCTGGACAAGTCTAGCTCCATGAGGGATTATTTTGACCAATTTATCTCCAAGCCGGATAGATCAGCATAATAAAATAACACATCTACAATATGGCCAAAATTTACAAACCTTTACAAACAAAACAATGTCATCCGCATATAATATATGCTTCTCGCGATTACCTGCAATTCCAAAACACTCAAAGGGGCACCAGCCTTTCAAAAACGCAGCTAAAGATTCTATATACGTCAAAGAGAAGTGGGGAGAGGGGGCTACCCTAGCATGTACCCCGACTTAAATCAAACATGTCTGTTAGGTTCCCATTATTCTAGCTCTTGGACTTTTATAAAGAAGTCTGACCCAATTGATAAACGTTTGTCCCAGGCCAAAAGACTCCAGACATTTCCATAAGAAACTCCACTCCACGCTGTCAAAGGCCTTGGTAACATCCAATAACAGGTTGGAGCAGACCCCCCCCCTCCCTTCCATCTGTATGTTCATAAAGACCCAATCGCTATTATCAAAAAAGATTCTCCCCAGCTATCTCTTCCAATGATATCTGTTATGCAAGTTTTTACTCTCAAGGATAATACCTTGGCTACCAGTTTAATATTCCTATTTAACAGCCGGGATTGGACAGTATGCCTCTATATTCAATGGGTCCTTATCCTTCTTTAGAATGAAACAGATATTCACCACTAACATAGAGGCCGGTAATCTCCCCCAAACACAGGATTCATTAGAAACCCCCACCAGCCTTGGAAATAGTAGTTTATCATATCTGTGATAGACTTCAAATAGAAGTCCATCTGAGCCTGGAGATGTATTTTGGGATTGTTTTTAAGGTGTTTTCCGACTCTAGCACAGTAATTGGTCTATTCAGGACCATTGCCTGTTGGGTGGTTATTGATGGTAAACCGAGTGAATCCAGAAAGGTTGAAATCTTATTGTCACTTTTGCTGACTTCTAACTTTGTGACAAATGTAATTATTTCAGCCTCTACCTTCTACCAAACCTCCCTCCTCGTACGGATTTTATTAATTTCTACTCTGGGGTTTTGATTGTTCTCTAATTCTGATAACAGTTTATTTGCCCACCCCCCTCAGAAAAAACCTTTATCCCCTGAAAAACAGTCTATTCTGCACTTTGACAGTTAGGTAGTCATCACCCTGACTTTAAAAAGAAAATTAATCCAAAGTACAAGGAACGTAATGTGCAAATTAGTCTGGAGCTACACATTAGAATTGTTGTACGACTAGAGTCACGCTTACATGCCAAACACAGTGTATATAAAATAGGGGATAAGTATAACTCCTTCCTTTGTGTTTTCCTTATTTTTTGAATCCACTCCTGGCTTTAGCACAAGAAACTGCCACAAAACTGCCACAAATCTTCATGTTTGATTCCAGCCTAAGAGTCATGAAGTCATGTGATCTGTACAGTCATATTAATTAAAGAGGTTCTCTGGGATTTACATATTGATCACCTATCCTCAGGATAGGTCATCAGTATGAGATTGGCGGGGTCAAACTCATGGCACCCCCATCCATTCAGCTATTTGAGGTGGCTGCAACACTGCAGGAATCTCTGCGGTCTCTTCACAGTTTACCAAACACAGCTCCATTCATTGTATATCGGCTATGCTTGGTATAGCAACTCAGTTCCTTTCACTTGAATAGGGCTGAGCTGTGCCTAGGTCATGTGACCAGTGAGGGAGACGTCATATAACCTAAGAAGAGGTCTAAGTGCTCATGGAGCCCCATGGCCTCTTCATACAGCTGACTCCCAGAACCCCCGCAAATCTTATATTAGGTCCTCAGTATGTAAATCCCAGAGAACCCTTTTAAGGAAAAAGGGTTTTATCTAAACAAATTAATCGATTTTCTCCTTAATACATCTTGGTAATAGGAGAATCTATGTTAAAAAATAACCTTAAACCAAAAGATAATAGAAGCATTTTTGGCATGAGAACTTTCTTACATTCTATGAGAGTTTGAAACCTGCTTCAGGTAAAGATACCTCAGAAGCTGTCTCTTAATATTGTCTGTCTGGCATGAACATGGCAGGATCTGTAGTGTCATTGACTAATCTTGACACGACTGGAGTTTGAGGAAAACAAATCCCAGTATTTGGATACTGGCAGTCACAGCAGCGCTGAGAGTGACCTGTTAGATGAAAGTCCCTCGGGCTGCGTTTCATGTTCATGAAAAATTTGCTTTTTTGTCCTAACTCAGCTTGTGCTACCAGGAATTTTCCAAAGCAAATAAATACAAGTAGATAAAAATATGACTCCTATAATAGAAGCACAAAAGAATATCATTATATTCCGTAGGAATGTGAGATGTATGCAATCTACAACCAGGTTACTATTACTTTTCACTTATTTTAACCAGGAATCAGCTTGGTTTATAACATATGTGTAATAAATATTGTTGATAGTTAAAGGGGTTATCCCATGACTAATGTAAAAAATGAAAATCAGCCATCATATAGTACATGACAATTTCTTTCTAACAGAGCTAGAACCAGCCCTGTACCTCACATGGATCCAGAGATCTCCCCATTCATTTCTCTGCTAGATTTATATCAAGCTGATAGCTCAAGGGGAGAGTATTTTCTGCTGCAGCTCAAGGGGGCGTGTCCATGCTCTCCCTATAACAGCTCAGGAGGCAGTTGAAGGATGAAACTGAGCATGTGCGGCCTTCTCAGTGAGCAGGTCAAAGAAATAAGGAAAAAACAAACAGCAGGTGGCGCTATACTGATATATGAGCTGATCATTAGCACACATACTTGACTGGTGCTGCATTCATATGGAGGGATACAGGACCCACCAATGATCCAGTGGATATGGGATAGATGGGTGTTACTTCAATACCCATTTAATGTATAAAGTATAAATGTATAAAGTGTAAAGGTTTTAACAATTTAAAGTGAACAACATTCCACCCAAGAAAGGTGGCATCAAAAATATATGAAGCAAATAAAATATATTGTGACTGAAAAACAGAGGGAACTTACAATTTAGTAGTCACATAGCAACATTGAATTAAGTAGAAAGTAAAACAGAGCATCTCAATCTGTAGTACAAAGAACATGTGTATACCTTTACTAAACAATTAAGACATATATACATAAAGGGAAGAGATAGGCAAGAAAAGGGAGAAGAGGGAGGGAAAAAGAAAGGGGGATAGGGGAAAAGAAAAGGGAAAAACTCCACAGATCCCTGGCCCACACCCCAGAGGGCACTGGAAAATATGAATCCACTAATTCACATCAGAACAGCTATGTGATCAAGATTCTCAATACAATAGGTGTTTTGTGACCATTGGAACCAATTCTTGTCTAATCTGGAGGAGTTCATCCTACCAGAGGTGGCCAAGTATTCCATCCACATCGTTTTGTTCACACTCGCAAACCACTGATGAATGGAAGGCAGGGACAAAGATTTCCAAAGGGCTGGCACACATGCTTTAGCAGCCTTGCGGAGGTATTGTAATAAAGAGTATTGATAAATGTGAAGAGAAATGATACTGTCATGGAGAAGGAAGCGACCCGCTTTGTAATCTGGATGGCAATTTAACAAATCTGTCACCCAAAAAAGACAATAGTGGCACAACAGAGTGTAGAGGCTGGTTGAATCTGGTACCATCAGGTCAGTAAATTATTATTAGTCTTTTGATATTTATAGGAAATAGATGTTTTGTGAGCTAATAAATAATCCTTGACTCTCCTCAAGAGACCAGGTGGCTTAGGTACAGTATCTCACCTATTTGGCAAAATAGGGTGAAAACCAGTTCTCTAGGGGAGCTGAGCTGAGCAAAGATTCTCAACTCTAGTAAGAGTTCTAGAGGTGCAAGTAGTGGGCATAAAGGCAGCAGATCAGGGGAACAAGATAGTTTGTCACCTGAGAGCCAGTGAGAACCATCTAGTAAACAATGAACTTGGGATCTTCCACATCACAGCCACTAATCAGATATTACTTCTTCCATGCCTGAAGGGAAAGCAGGGTTGCCTAGGTTTAGATAGAGAGGAGAGTGGAAAGTGGTTAAAGCTGCTTTAGCATAGAAATGAGAAGCAACGCTCAAGGTAGGACCAATGGTGAAGTGTGACCTAATGTTAGTTGGGTGTAAGGTGGATAATCATGGAAGATTAAAGGGGTTTCTATATGACTAGTAAAAGATGGCTGCACTCTTCCAAAAACAGCACCGTACCTGTCCAAAGGTTGTGTGTGGTATTATAGCTCAGCCCCGCTGCAGTGAAGCTGAGCTGCAGTGCCAGATGCTAGCCATGGACAGGTGGAGGGCCATTTTTGGAATAAAGCAGCCATCTTTTTCTAATCCTGGACAACCTCTTTAAATAAAGGTACTCCTAAGACACATTGTTCTATCTCCTCCCAGCTCTTGAGGAATGCCTGCACCAATCAACTATATATTTTCTGTTTTTTAATTAGCTGTGGATTTGATGGTGAGATTGTGTTGTTTGCATATAGTGTAATACAGTACAGTACATTGCACCTAAAGTAATTTAATAGTAAAGTGCTTGAATTTGTCACAATCTTTTTATTATATAAATTGTTCAAAATCATACAATATGCTAAATTTATAGAACTCACATATTGTATGCCATATACAATATATGCATGCATATAGTATGTTAGATTTGCTTACCACATTTTTTGCTGTATAAGGCACACCTAATGATAGGATGCACCCCAGGTTTTGCGGAAGGAAAATAATAAAAAAATATTTTTCATCAGACCTCAATATCAGATCCTCACATCAGATCCCCAAATCGGTTTCTCACATCAGACCCCCATATCAGTTCATTATATCGACACTCACTAGTATTCGCTTTATAAGATGCACTGAAATTTCCCCCCACATTTGGTGGAAAAAAGTGCATCTTATAAAGCAAAAAGTATGGTATAGTCCATGTCACTTGAGACAGACACAAATATACCTATTAGGATGTCTTAGAGGATTTGAAAAAGATAGTACTGTATGCTTCCCCAGAAAAAAAAACAACTTTTCATCAAATCCTGGACAAACTTTCCCATTATGTTAGAAAAAGTGTGCTAAAATAGAAACATTTATTGTGTTCTACTACTTTCAAAATCCTATCCTAAAATATCATAAAAATTGTATAATTAAAAACTGTATTAGTGAAAAAGCTGAACTATGTAAAAGGGTAGGGAGTAGGCACATCTTATTGAGTGTAATTAATATGGAGGGATATTGTTAGCATTACTTATAATTACTGTAATATAATTTGTCCTACAAATAATATGCAAGTTAATCAAATGAACAATTTAGATTCCATAATTAGGCTTCTACAACATAAGATTTTTAGTAAGAATACAAATGCTCACATGTGTAATTCATATACCTAGGCTTGAAAAAGATTGTCCACTTCCTATATGCCCTATTAGGGTACAAATGTCAGAGGAGGTCTCAGGACTGGTCTCTGCTAGCCAGAGCAGAGAACCTATTCACTTTAATGAGTACAATGTAATACAGTTTCAGCTTGGACAGTGGGTGGAAGGCTGCATCCACTGTGTAGTTTCTGGCATCAGCATATTGCAGCTCAGATCCCGTTCACTAGAATGGAAGCTGAGCTGCAATATGTCATCACGTCCATTACAAAAAAATTACATCAAAATTACAGCTTGTCCCTCAAAACACAAGCGCTCTTACAGCTTTGTTAACAGAAAAACATAAAACTTATGGGTCCTAGAATATTGTTATGTATGGCTATACAAAATAAAAATGATTTTTTAAATAGTGATTTCATGACCAAACGTAATAAAACAAATACATTTGATATTGTTGTATCTTCAGAATATAAATATCATGCTATTTACCCCACTTGGAGAAGCATATGAAAAAATAAAAAAACTCTGACATAAATATGTTATGCATCTTAGATTATGGGAATAAAAAAGTGATTTTATGGTGCAAAAATATAAAATTATTAAAAAGTTTAATATCCCCTTAATTGTACTGACCTGCAAAATAAAGTTAAAATGTTATTGATAACACATAGTGAACAACATAAAAAACACTGACAGAATTGCTTTTTTGTCCAACTTGTCTCCCTAAAATAAAATAAAAATCAAAAAGCCATATGTACCCCAAAATGATACCAGTAAAAAACACTACAGCTCGTCCTGCAAAAATGTTCACATAGCTCAGTCCATTAAAAAATAAAAAATAATTAAGCTATGACTCTTATTATTATTTCAGCAAAACCCATGCTCCAAAAGCGAAATGACACTCTTTCTGAGCCCTGTCACATGTCCAAACAGATGTTTATGACCAAATATAGAATTTTGCCAAGCTATGATAAAACTACATATTTTTGGAAAAATTTCATTTTTAATATTTATGGTTCCATTCTAATAAATGCTGTGAAACACATGTGGAGTTAAAATCTTCACAGCACCTTACATAAATTCCTTGAGGAGAATAGCTTCCAAAATGGGATCTTTTTGTTTCTTATGTTTTGGCACCTCAAAGCCTCTGAAAACCCTAAATTGTTAATTTCTTCATATCTACAGTATCTATCATGGTATTTATTGCTGGCAAATTGTGCATTGATCACACGCCATATGGTTTTTGTTTTTGACATTTATAGATTAGGGTGTATGTTATTGTTTTATCATTTAGAGTGGTGCCAACTAGAGATGAGAGAGCACTAAAATGCTCGGGTGCTCGTTATTCGAGACAAACTTTTCCCGATGCTCGGGTGCTCGTTTCGAGTAACAAACCCCAATGAAGTCAATGGGAGACTCGAGCATTTTTGCAGGGGACCAAGGCTCTGCCTAGGGAAGGCTGGGTGAAAACCTGGAAACATCAGAAAATGATGGAAACACCACGAAATGGACAGGAAACAGCAGGGGCAGCATGCATGGATGCCTCTGAGGCTGCCTAATCCCACCATTACCCCAAATTCTCAGGCAACAGCCTGGTGGTTACCGTCATGGCAATTGTGCTCACCCAGACCAAGAAAGGCGAGGCACATGCCCATCACATGTTAGGGAAGCACCCAACTAGGTGCAAAGAAAAATTGTTTAGAGAGAGGGCCTGTAGGTGGACCTCCGGAAAAATTGTTTGTAGAGAGGGCCTGTAGGTGGACCTCCGGAAAAATTGTTTAGAGAGAGGGCCTGTAGGTGGACCTCCGGAAAAATTGTTTGGAGAGAGGGCCTGTAGGTGGACCTCCGGAAAAATTGTTTAGAGAGAGGGCCTGTAGGTGGCCCTCTGGAAAAATTGTTTAGAGAGAGGGCCTGTAGGTGGACCTCCGGAAAAATTGTGGTAAAATAATGCCAGTTGGACCTCTAAAAAATTGCGTTTTTTGGGTCAGCGTTAGACAAAGACGACAAGGAGGAGGAGTAGGAGGAGTAGAGAAAAGGAATCGGATACATAAGTAATGTTAATCTTTAGCTGCTTTCCCCCGGAGGAGATTTGAATTCCGGTGAAATCCAGGCTTTGTTCATTTTAATAAGCGTCAGCCTGTCAGCGCTGTCAGTTGACAGGCGTGTACGCTTATCGGTGATGACGCCACCAGCTGCACTGAATACCCGCTCTGACAGCACGCTAGCGGCAGGGCAGGCCAGCACCTCCAAGGCGTACAGCGCCAGTTCAGGCCACGTGTCCAGCTTTGAAACCCAGTAGTTGTATGGAGCAGAGTGATCGGTCCGGACGTTGGTATGGTCATCTAGGTACTCCCTCACCATCTTTCTGTAAAGCTCACCCCTACTCTGCCAAGACTGGGGACAGGTGACAGTGTCTTGCTGGGGTGACATAAAACTGGCAAAGGCCTTGGAGAGCGTTCCCCTGCCAGTGCTGGACAAGCTGCCTGCTTGCCTCTTCTCCCCCGCTACTTGGCCCACAGAACTACGCCCTCTGCCGCTAGCGGCGTCAGATGGGAAGGATTGTTTCAGCTTGTGAACCAGGGCCTGTTGATATTGATTCACTCTCATACTCCTTTCCTCTATAGGGATGAGAGTGGTAAGGTTCTGCTTGTACCGTGGGTCCAGGAGAGTGAACACCCAGTAATCGGTGTTTGAAAAAATGCTTCTAACGCGAGGGTCACAGGGTAGGCAGCCTAACATGAAGTCTGCCATGTGCGCCAGAGTCCCGCAAGAATTCGCTCTCCTCACTGGCCTGACTCTCCATTTCCTCCTCCTCCTCCAAGTCCTCCTCTTCAGCCCATACACGCTCAAGAGTTAAGAAAGACTGAGCACTGGTACCCTCTTCTGTCTAGCCGACATTCTCCTCCTCTTCCTCCTCATCCCCCTCCTCCGATACGCGCTGAGAAACAGACCGGAGGGTGCTCTGGCTATCAAGCGACGTATCTTCCTCCACCGTCTCTTGTGACAAGCGCAAAGCATCCGACTTCATGCTGAGCAGTGAGTTTTTCAACAGGCAAAGCAGCGGGATGGTGAGGCTGATAATGGCGGTATTGCCGCTGACCATCTGTGTTGACTCCTCAAAGTTGCTCAACACCTGGCAGATATCAGACATCCACGTCCACTCCTCATTGTAGACTTGAGGAATCTGAGTGACCTGACTACCAGTTCTGGTGGAAGTTGACATCTGGCAGTCTACAATCGCTCTGCGCTGCTGGTAAACTCTGGATAACATGTTTAATGTCGAATTCCATCTTGTGGGCACGTCGCACAACAGTCGGTGAGCGGGCAGTTGTAGGCGGCGCTGCGCTGCCCTGAGAGTGGCAGCATCTGTGGTCGACTTGCGGAGATGCGCACAGATGCAGCGCACCTTGGTGAGCAAATCAGACAGATTGGGGTATGTCTTGAGGAACCGCTGAACTATTAGATTGAACACGTGGGCCAGGCATGGCACATGTGTCAGTCTGCCGAGTTGCAGAGCCGCCACCAGGTTACCCCCGTTGTCACACACAACCATGCCTGGCTTGAGGTTCAGCGGTGCCAGCCACAGATCGGTCTACGCCATGATGCCCTGTAACAGCTCTTGGGCGGTGTGCCTTTTGTCACCTAAGCTCAGCAGTTTGAGCACCGCCTGCTGGCGCTTACCCATGGCACTGCTGCTGCGCCTAGAGCTACCGACTGAAGGCGCCGTGCCCACGGATGGTAATTCGGAGGAGGAGGAGAAGGAGAAGTCGGAGGAGGAGGCATAGTACGTCTGAGAGACCGTGACCGAGGTAGGCCCCGCAATCCTCAGTGTGGGCAGTACATGAGCGGCCCCAGGGTCAGTCTCGGTCCCAGCCTCCACCAAGTTAACCCAATGTGCCGTCAGTGATATATAGTGTCCCTGCCCGGCAGCACTTGTCCACGTGTCCATGGTTAGGTGGACCTTCTCAGAAACAGCATTGGTCAGGGCACGGATGATGTTCTGTGACACGTGTTGGTGTAGGGATGGGACGGCACATCGGGAAAAATAGTGGCGGCTGGGGACCGAATACCGAGGGGCAGCCACCGCCATGAGATTGCAAAAGACCTCGGTCTCTACCAGCCTATAGGGCAGCATCTCCAGGCTCAGCAATTTGGAGATGTGGACGTTGAGGGCTTGGGCATGTGGGTGGGTGGAACTGTATTTCCTCTTGCTCTCCAGCGTCTGCTGTAAAGACAGCTGAACGCTGCGCTGGGACACATTGGTGGACTCTGTGGAGGATCGTGGAGGCAAAGGTGTGGTTTTCCGGCGGGAGGCGCTCGTGCCGGGGTCCTGGGCAGGGGGTTGACTAGCAGAGGCAGTGAGTGACACAGGGGAAGGAGCAGTGGTGTGACCCGCAGGAGGTGGTGAACGGCCTTGGTTCCATTGAGTGGGGTGTTTAGCACTCATATGCCTGCGCATGCTGGTGGTGGTTAGGCTAGTAGTGGTGGCACCCCTGCTGATCCTGGTGTGGCACAGGTTGCACACCACAGTCCGTCGGTCATCCTCACTTTCTTTAAAGAACCTCCAGACTTGCGAACATTTAGGCCTCGCCACGGGAGCTTCACTACGTGAAACAGTTGCTGCTGATGCACCAGCTCTGGCCCTGCTTCTCCCTCTGGCCACACCACTGCCTCTTCCAACCTGTTCTGGTGCAGCACTTGCCTCCGCCTCAGAAGCACTGTCTTCACTCGGCTTATCAACCCAGCTTGGGTCAGTCACCTCGTCATCCTCCGATTCCTCAGTCTGCTCCCCCCTTGGACTTCCTGCCCTGACAACAACTTCACCACTGTCTGACAACCGTGTCTCCTCATCGTCCGACACCTCTTTACACACTTCTGCCACTAAGTCAACAATGTCATCATCATCACCCACAGACTGCGACAGTTGGAAAACTTGGGCATCGGGAAAGAGGTCAGCAGCAACCTAAGAAGTGGTTTGGTTTGTGACTCTGGGAAGGGTCCAGAAAACAGTTCCTCAGAGTATGCCGGATCACATTCCAAATTTTCCTGGGAGGGGGGCAGACTGGGGGGAAGGAGCCAGAGGAGTGCTCCCTTGGGTAACGTGGGTGGACTGCGTGGAAGACTGACTGGTGGACAAATTACTTGAAGCATTGTCCGCAATCCACAACTGTTCGCACTGTTGTGGTTTCAACAGTCCTCTACCACGTGTCCCTGTAAGTTGAGACATGAAGCTAGGGAGTGTAGCTCTGCGGCGTTCCCCTGCTCCCTCATCAGCAGGTACTGTCTCACCCTGCCCAGGACCACGGCCTCTGCCCCCTGCAGTAATTGAATGCCCACGCCCTCGTCCTCGACCCTTAGCCCTGGGGTTCAACATTTTCTGTATATAAGTGTATAATATGTACAAAAAAAAAATGGGCCTGCTGTACTGAAACCCACAAACAATCTGAACAAGAAAATATATAGGTGGATAAGTTAGAGCAAAATTACGTATGTTATTACGTACCGTGCAGTATGGAGCAATTACACGGAAACTATTAGATTAGGCAGACTTGGTCTGCTTAAGTGCAACCCAGACAAATGTCGCACAGAGATTTTTGTATTGTAGCTGCATCAGTGAGAGCAAAATACCTTTTTTAATTAAGTGACGTACAGAATGTGTCACTTGGACAGAAAATACAGATTGTGCTTTGTATATAGGTGGATAAATTAGAGCAAAATTACGTATGTTATTACATACCGTGCAGTATGGAGCAATTACACGGAAGCTATTAGATTAGGCAGACTTGGTCTGCTTAAGTGCAACCCAGACAAATGTCGCACAGACATTTTTGTAATGTAGCTGTATCAGTGAGAGCAAAAGACCTTTTTTAATTAAGTGACGTACAGAATGTGTCACTTGGACAGAAAATACGGATTGTGCTTTGTATATAGGTGGATAAGTTAGAGCTAAATTACGTAAGTTATTACGTACCGTGCAGTATGGAGCAATTAGACTGAAACTATTAAATTAGGCAGACTTGGTCTGCTTAATTGCAACCCAGATAAATGTCGCAGAGATTTTTGTAATGTAGCTGTATCAGTGAGAGCAAAAGACCTTTTTCAATTACGTGACGTACAGAATGTGTCACCTGGACAGAAAATACGGATTGTGCTTTGTGGTGACTGGACAGCTGAACTGTGACACACAGAATGGTTCCACACAGCTGTATGAAATACATTTGTATCACTGAGATAAAACAACAAAAAATATATTTTTTTAAATATTTTTATATATATATATATATATATATATATATATATATATATTTTTTTTTTTTTTTTTTTTTACGTGACGTGCAGAAAATATCAGAGAGCAAACTCAGCCCCTGCTTACTGTGGCTATTTTGACTGCAACCCAGACAAATGTCGCACAGAGATTTTTCTAATGTAGCTGTATCAGTGAAAGTAAAAGACCGTATTTGATTACGTGACGTACAGTATGGGTCACCTGGACAGAAAATACGGATTGTGGTTTGTGGTGAGTGGACAGCTGAACTGTGACACACAGAATGGTTCCACACTGCTGTATGAAATGGATTTGTATCACTGAGATAAAACAATAAAAAAAAAGTGTTATATATGGCGATAGCTGCACTACTAGTGCCAGCCAGCCCAGCCAGGAGACCAAAAGAAAAGTCTTATATCCCTTAGAAGGGCTGTTGGGTTCTTTTCAGATCACTCCTGCCTAACAGAGAACTAAATCCAGGCCCTAACACTCTCCCTGAAACGCAGCAGATCTGTCCCTAACGACATCCAGACAGCATCTGAGCCGAGCACCGCGGGCAGTCACTAGTATATTCCAGGGTCACCTGATCAGGCCAGCCAACCCCTGCTATCAACATGTAAGGGCCCCACGTGATGCTGGGTGTACCACAGAGTCTCCTGGCTTGTGATTGGCTGAGTTTATAGGCGCCAAAAATTCAAAATGCGGGAGATGCCATTTCCTCGAGCATGGCGAGATACTCGTCCAAGCAGCGAGCACTTACGAGTACCCTAATACTCGAACGAGCACCAAGCTCGGATGAGTATGCTCACTCATCTCTAGTGCCAACCTTTTACATAGCTTCATTTTGGTGGTTGGCCTTACTATTATATAGGCATTTAGGGCTAACAGGATGCATGGGCAAGGTGGATTCTTTCTACCCCAAAGCTTCATCCTCAACTCCTCTGAGATTCTTGGCTGTGAATTTTCCTCATTTAGGAATTGACCTGTATGACTCATGTCACTCATCTCAACTGCTAGCTAGTTATATACAGGAATCTGTCTTTTCTTCCAATTTTCACTCAGTCTCAGCCACTCTTGCTTTGGTTTTCATGGACTTCTATTTTGCTCTCTCAGCTATGTATTCTCACATCAGCTTAAGGACCTAAAAAATCACATGACTAAAAGGCCCTTGTGCATCAAACTTCAATAATTCATTTGGCCAGTAGGTGACAGAATAAACTTTTAAGACATACACATTAATAGTGCAATATATCTACAGTGCAATTGTCATTGTCCCTTTTGTGGGCAGTGGATGTGGAAGTACTGTGACAACCGCTTGGTTTGACTTTGGGCTAGACCTAAGGGCATTGTCCTTGTAGTCCCCTGGTATTCACCCTTTAACCCACATACAGGAAACTGAACTTGGCTGCAGGGGATCCAAGAGGCCACTACCTCTTGGAATAGTCCTGGTGTGGTTGGCAGCTGACCTACTGAGGTCAGAGACACCATTTGGAAACACTGAAGGGTCATGCAATACTCATATTCAGGAAACAGGCAGAGGTCAGGGCAGGCAGATTTTGTACGAATGTGTGAAACTAGTGCGAGGTCAGTGCAGGCTGCAAGGGGTCAGTATGGTAAACAGGCTAAGCTCAGGGCAGGAAGAGGAGGATTAGAATTGGTAAACAGGCAGAGGGCAGTACACAGGCTGACAAACAGAGCAGCACACCTTCACTAGAAACCAGCAAATTAGACAATCTAAAGTTCAGGCAACCTACCCTAGGGGAAGGTGTCTTAAATACCCTAAGGTGACCAGCCATTGGCTAAGGGAGAATAGGGTGCAGACTGGCCCTTTAAGAGCCAGAGAGAGCGTGTGCACCATAGATGCAGTGCTGGGAGTCCTTAGAAGGAAGAGCAGGCATGGTATAGGAAGCATGTTCAGACAGCTGGTACAGAAAAAGCTGGGTGACTAGCGTAGCGTTTATGCCCACTTGGAGCAACAGAACAGTGGCAGTTATGGGCCACCAGCGCAACCAGTCCTTAGTGTGTCTCACCTGCAATGCCCATCACATCCTATCCTTGTTATATGACTCCCCCAGAGTACCTGCAGCATTTCCCACCATATACCTGCGCATATGTGGTCTGTGCGCACAAGGAGTTTTACTGTCCTAATGCAAGACCTTCCCTTGTGGTACCCCCGGTACACTTCATTTCAAAGTTCTTAGAGATTGACAAAATATCTGTTAGTGTTGTCCTCTACAGATTCTGGACATTGTAGTTTCAAACAGCTGGAGTGTTGGAGGTTGCTGATCCCTGTTGTAGGCCATCAGTGATGATCGTAGAGTTCTAAACTCCAGGCTCCCCATAAATCATCACAGTGAAAGGAGCTACACGTTCCTGCAGTCATGCACCCTTTTTTGTTTTGTTTACACAGACACAATGGCTCATCCATATGGTGGCCTTTTTAGGTGAAAAAGCACAGATATAGTCATATATCCTTGGATGAAGGGGATGCAGACCTCATAGGGGTGCCATGGTCCCTTCAGTGTAACGATCGGCAGGAGCTCTGGACCTCACCTGCAGTCCTAAGTAACACTACAAACAATACAGTGGTAACTTTCAGAGTACAGATAGTAGATGTCACCCGCAGTCTTATATAATAACACAGTGATAACTCTCTTAGTACAGATAATGAAGTAGATGGTACTTGCAGTCCTATGTAGCAGCACAGATAAAACTGTGATAACTGAGTACAGATAATGTATGTAGTTACTACATACATTATCTGTACTTAGTTATCACAGTTGTATGTGTCATCAAGTCATGGAAATGTCGTCCTTACTGGGTGGCTTAGAAAGATATCCAGCCTCACAGTGACACACTGGAGACAAAACTATTCACATGGGAAACTATGGGATCAATTTTGTCATCAGTTTAGCTCCTGCATTTTTATACTATGCTGAATGCAATCACAACAGATAGGTTACACATATGTGAACAGGGGCTAACTCAGGCATGATTATTTCCAGGTGCTTTACAGTTCAAACAATATGGTATATATACAGTGTGGTGCAAAAGTTTTAGGCAGAATGCTGCAAAGAAAAAAGTTTTCTTAAAATAGAATTGTTAATAGTTTATTGTCATCAATTAAAATGCAAAGTGAACGAACAGGAGAGAAATCTAAATCAATATTTGGTGTGACCACCCTTTGTCTTTAAAACCAGTCAGTTCTTCTGGGTACACTTACACACAGTTTTTGATGGAATTCATCAGGGAGGTTGTTCGAAAGATCTTGGAGAACTAACCACAGATCTGTGGACGTAGACTTGCTCACAGGGCTGTGGAGTCGGTAAGCCAAAGCCCCGACTCCAACTCCGACTCCTCAATTTCCCCTCACTCCAATTCCGACTCCCTCATACATGGCGTATGTTTAAATGATAACTCTAAACAAACGTTGCATAAATCAATAGTACAGATGTCATGACAAAAAAAAGTTTGTAATATATGTTTTACTAGATATCTTTACTCTGAACTTTCAGTATCAAGCTTTTCTCTGGGTACAGCTCACTAAGGGTCTGGTATAACTCACTAAGGGTCTAAGACTTTCTTTGTTGCCCATAGCAACCAGAGCTCCCCTTTCATTTCTCCAGAGCACTATATGAAATGATAGGGGAGCTCTGATTGGTTTCTATGGGCAACAAAGAAACTTCTACAAGTAGACAGTTTTCATACATAAGGTCCTAGGTGTTTTACATCAGAGGAAAAGCAAACTAAAACATAAAGCATACAAAGAGAACATGCACTGGACAACTGATTTATGCACAGTTTATTGAAAGTTTAGATATACTAAGAAGTACTTGCCTTAAAGGGGTTTTCTTAGCACATTGATTCACTAGCTGACAGGCAGTTTGCACTCACTCTGTCTCCTCAGGCTGTGGGTGAGCAGGAGATTTTGATCTCTAACACAATTACAGGTAAAGCCATGTTTTTTGCTTACTACAGGTAATCACTCAGAGCTCTGTCCCATCATTCTTTATTGCTCTCAGCCAATCAGATAACAGTCGTTCTGGTCTGCATAGAAACCTGTGTACAGTGAGAGACCTGCTGAACTGTCTATAGTTCATGACTAAAGTAAAATCTACTGACCGCTGTATTTAGAAAATGTCTTCGTTTAACTGTCTCTTTATTTTGAAAGCTAACCTTTATAACTAGTGAGAAAACCCCTTTAATCCAGTTTTCTCTAGTAGATCTGAGATGAGTGCAGTCATTCCTTCCCAGTGCCTTTTTTTCTCTGATCTGTAGCAGAGGAGCTTCACTTCTGAGCATCTACATAAAGGTCAGAACACAGTCATCTCAACTGAAAGCCTAGATCCTTAGTTCAGGAATAGAACAGACATTTATAGGACATTTCATAATTTTCCCAAATTCTTATAAAAATATATTCAGCACATACTGCATTGAACTAAATGTATCAATTTATTATATATTTTTGGAGTCGGAGTCGGTCATTTTATACCGACTCCAACTCCACCAAAATGGACACCGACTCTGACTCCACAGCCCTGCTTGCTCGAATCTTTCTGTCTCTTCATGTAATCCCAGACAGACTCAATGATTCTAAGATCAGGGCTCTGTTTGTGTGTGTGTGTGGGGGGGGGATATCTTCACTTCCAGCACTCCTTGTTCTTCATTACACGGAAGATACTCTAGTTCTTAATGACATTGGCTGTTTGTTTGAGGTCACTGTCTGGCTGCAAAAACCCCTTCCTGGTGATATTGCACGATAGATAATTATTTTCCTGTATTTCAAAGCATTTTGTTAATTGATAAATATAAACTATTAGTACTGCTATTTTTAACCCCTTAAGGACCCTGACATTTTTCACCTTAAGGACCAGGCCATTGTTAGCAAATCTGACATGTCTCACTTTATGTGGTGATAACTTTAAAATGCTTTTACTTATCCAGGCCATTCTGAGATTGTTTTCTCATCACATATTGTACTTCATGACAGTGGTAAATTTGAGTCAAAATATTTCATTTTTATTTATAAAAAATACCAAATTTACCAAAAATTTAGAAAAATTAGCAAATTTCCAAATTTCAATTTCTCTACTTTTAAAATTTACTTTACATTCCTCATATGTCCACTTCAGGTTTGGATCATTTTGAAAATGACATTTTATTTTTTTGGGACGTTAGGAGGCTTAAAAGTTTAGAACCAAATCTTGAAATTTTTCACAACATTTCCAAAACCCACTTTGTAAGGACCAGTTCAGGTCTGAAGTCACTTTGTGAGGCTTACATAATAGAAACCACCCAAAAATGACCCCATTTTAGAAACTACACCCCTAAAGGTGTTCAAAACTGATTTTACAAACTTTGTTAACCCTTTAGGTGTTCCACGAGAATTAAAGGAAAATGTAGACAAAATTTCTGAATTTCACCTTTTTGGCAGATTTTCCATATAAATCAATTTTTTTCCGGTAATAAAGCAAGGGTTAACTGCCAAAAAAAATTCAATATTTATTACTCCGATTCTGTAGTTTACAGAAATGCCCCATTTGTGATCGTAAACTGCTGTATGGGCACACGGCAGGGCACAGAAGGAAAGGAATGCCATATGGTTTTTGGAGGGCAGATTTTACTGGAAAAAATTTAAGTTGTCATGTCACATTTGATGCACCCCTAGAGTAGAAACACCAAAAAAGTGATCCCATTTTGGAAACTACGGTAACAAAAATACCTGTTTTGTCATTGTTTTTATTTTTTGTTATTTACAATGTTCATCTGACAGTTTAGATCATGTGATATTTTTATAGAGCAGGTCGTTACGGATGCGGCAATATCTAATATGTATACTTTTTTATTTATTTTTTACACAATAATATTTTTGAAGCACAAAAAAATCATGTTTTAGTGTCTCCATAGTCAGAGAGCTGTAGTTTTTTTATTTTTTGGGCGATTGTCTCAGGTAGGGGATATTCTTTTGCGGTATGAGATGACGGTTAGATTGGTACTATTTTTGTGGGCATAAGCCTTTTTGATCGTTTGGTATTAATTTTTTTGTGATGAAAGGTGACAAAAAAGGTGGCTTTTTTAGCACAGTTTTTATTTCAATTAATTTTTTACGGTGTTGACAGGGCGGGGTGGATCATGTGATATGTTTGTAGAGCAGGTTGTTACTAACGCGGCGATACCTAATATGTATATTCTTTATTTTTTTCTATTTTTTACAATTTTATATGTGACTTTTTATGGGAAAAGGGCTTTTTTTAATTGAAACTTTATTTTTTTATTGTTAAAAACACTTTTATTTTATTTTATTTTTTACTTATGTCCCACTATAGGAATTTAACATTACAGGGTCTGATCCCTGTTCAATAAAGCACAATACATCTGTATTGTACTGCATTGACTATCAGTGTATTACACACTGTAATACACTGATAGTTTGCCTATGAGACCCAGCCTGTGGGCTGGGCCTCATAGGCCCCCGTAGCTGCCAGGCTCCCAAGCCTCTCAGAGGCTTGGGGTTGCCATGGCAACCATCAGCTTCCCGCGATCGCAGTGCGGGGAGCCCATGGACAGGTGAGGGAGCGCAAACCTCTCATATGCCGCAGTCAGCGATGACCGCGGCATATGAGGGGTTAATCCACCGACATCGTCGTCATCACCGATGCTGGTGGATACAGCAGGTATCCGACTGTCAGTAACAGCCGGATCTCTGCTTCTAATGGGGGCACCCGGCATGGGGGACAAGGAAGGACCCCAGAAATAGAATGTTCGTCCTGGGGCACTAAGTACCCGCAATTCTCGTCCTGGGTCCTTAAGGTGTTAAAGCATTCTTACTTTGCGACATTTATTTCTACAACTGCCTTAAACTTTTGCAAAGTACTGTAAAATTAAAGAAATCTAATATCTGCTAGTGTCTGCATGAATTTAGATCACTGACATACAGGGATTCTAGCTTTACAAGCTTAATGTTGGAATGTCATTGTAAATTTCATCAAGTTTGTTTCTAGTTGCTTGACAACCCAATACTTCTTTGTGAATATTGTTTCAAATATAGCTTTAACTGTGATTTTTATGCCATTTTATACCTATATGTTTTATGTTTTTAAAATTCCACAACAAACTCTCTATATCATATTTTTACATTCCAGTTTTCTAAATATGGCATTTCCCAAAACCACCCAGTGCAAAAACAAGTAACCTGATATGTACTGTCTGTTGCTTGAGGATTAATAGCTAAGTCTACTTCCAGGAATCCCTGTTTTCTGACAGCTAATTTATGTCTTAAGACCTGTTCACAGACACAAAAATGTTTTAGTTATTTTGTGACTATTAAATTTGTAACTAATATATTTTGTTCTATTAATTACTCATCCACAATTTGTACTACATTTCCTCATCACTGACATAGCCGCCCTTTCCCAATCCAGCAGTGACTGCAGTGCAGCCAAGAGGGGCTGGTCCACGATTTCTAATGGGAGAATGTGATTAGTCCTTTTCTTGCTTTATAAAACAACAAGGAATAAACACTTATTTTACCAGCAAGCCACATGGACATGTACCTTTCTGGCCACACTGCGGTGACACTTTGGCCGTGCATCATCCACTATGACAGCGCTATTAAGTGACTTTCTGATCATTGTTGTAGGGATTGCACCTTTTTCACTTGCAAAACGATGTGGCCCCTTAAAGATCAATTTAAAAACTGCTGCAGTTTTCAGCCACATCGCAGCCTCTTCAATGCCGACCCATGTGGTACTCACCTCATAAATAAAAAAATGGTATTTTATAAATAATAATAAATAATACTGATGCTATTTTATAAATAATACTGATTGTGTTATCCAAATATGGTTATACTGGGTGCTATACATAGCATGACATAACATTACATTACGTACTGTAACAAAAAGAAATTTGCAGATACCCCCTTGCTCTAGGGCACTGCATGTAATTCCTTATATTCAAAGTCTAATGCAGAAGTGGCAAATACACAAAATTTAAGCAAAAACTGGATTAATGTTCACGTGTAAACAGTATGCAAATTAGCACCATGCAAATTATTGCAGATCTCATTCAGAATGTAGTGACCTTTACTATCACGCTGCTGTTATACACAAAAACTAGATTTTAATGGGGGGAATTGGCTGTTTTTTTTTTTTTTTTACTGACCTTTTGAGAGTTGAGATGATCAGACAGGAATGTAATGCAATCCAATAATCCCAGAGGAATATTTTCAAGCTCTATATATTAATAAAGACCAGAAATGCAATAAACATGGAAATGTGGAAACAACACAACAATCTTCTGTTTGATTCATTCTCTCACCCAAGTATAATCTATAAAATGTACAGATACATGTAATGTTATTTACAACGGCTCCTTTTCCACAGTTCACCTCGGGCTTGTGTTTTTAGTACAAGCAGGACTTTGTAATTTTTAAGATTATATGACAATATATATTGGGGGAGATTAATCAAAAGTGGTGTAAAGGAAAACTGGTTTAGTTGCCCATAGTTGCTAAGAGTAACTAAGCCAATTTTCCTTTATACCAGTTTGACAAATCTCCCCTGTTGTTCTAGAATATCCTTAATATGGATGAGCGAATCCACTTTGGATGAATCTTTCGAAGTCGATTCGCATAAAACTTAGTTTCAATACAGTATGGCGCGAGCGCTCAGTACAGTATTAGAATGTATTGGCTCCAATGAGCCGAAGTTATTACTTCGCGAAGTCTCGCGAGACTTTGTGTAATAACTTCGAAAATTGATTTCTACTGTAAAAACTTCATAAATTGATTTGTACTGTAAAACCATTTCGCGAGCTCGGGTTCGGTTCCAAGTGGTACCTCGGGAAATATTTTTTTTTACAGTAGAAATCAATTTATGAAGTTATCACACAAAGTCTTGACAGACTTCGCAAAGTAATAGCTTCGGCTCAGCTAAGCCAATACATTCTAATACTGTATGAAGCGCTCGCTCCATACAGTATTGACACAGCGTTTTATACAAATCGACTTTGGATGTTTTATCCGAAGTCAATTTGCCCATCCCTAATCCTTAATTATAGAATAATTGTAATCCTACTGTAAGTTTTTTCATATTATTTATCTACATGTTAATTCATTCATGTACACAAGTATTTGTCATAGGTGGGGTTATACTGCTATGGTTATGCATATATTATATATACTAATAGGTACACATGTACCTGATTGACCCAGTGCATGTGACCTGATAACCTGAATAAATATGATAATCTTAATGTCTATAAAAATTACAATGCCATATTGCACAGATAAATTATAGACTAATAACGCGTCTCCGCCATAAGTACACCATTAATAGCAGTCAGAATACTATCATTAACCATGTCTACCCCGGAGGTTTTTGTGTTTTTGTTCTGCGCTCCCTGCCTTCCCAGAGCCATAACTTTTTTATTTTTCTGTTCACATAGCCATATGAGGGCTTGTTTTGCGGGACAAATTGTACTTTCCAACTACATCATTTAATATTGCATATGATGTAGTAGGAAGAGTGGAAAAAAATCCAATTGGAGTGGAATTGGAAAGAAAAAGTAACTTTGCCTGCCAAACTTTTAGGCCTCTTTCACACGATCGTGACGGATTAGGTCTGGATGTGCTTTTCACTGAAGCCCCATTCACTTCTATGGGGCCAGGGCTGCATGAAAAACACAGAATATAGAACATGCTGCGTTTTTCCCAAAATGCAGAACTGATGTGTGAAAAAAAAACTCTCATGTACACAGACCCATTGAAATAAATGGATCAGGATTCAGTGCGGGTGCTATGAGTTCACATCACGCATTGCACCCGCTCGGAAAACTCGCTTGTGTGAAAGAGGCCTTACAGGTTTTTTTATTTACAACATTCAATGTGTGATAAAAACATAATACGAATCCAGCGATACCTTATATGTATATTTTTTCTCGCATTTTGATACTGATAAAATAACCTAAACAATGTTATTTTTCATCGCCATATTCTGACCCCTATAACTTTTTTTGCAGTTATGTGTGCAGAGCTGTATGAGGGCTCATTTATTGCAGGGTGATATGTACTTTTTATCGATACTATTCTGGCATGTGTACAACTTTTTGATCACAAAAACGGCGAATTGGCCATTTTGATTTTTTTTTGCTGTTTTGCCGTTTGTCATATGGGGGAAATATTTTTATAGTGGCATTTTCCCATGATTTTTTATTTTTATTCTGGGGAAAGGAGGGACGATTTGAATTTTTATATTTTTTATTTTTAAAAACTTTATATATATATTTTTTTTTACAATTTTTTACAGTTCCCATAGGGAACTGTCACAAGCAATCATTAGGTTGCTATTTTCATAGACTCCAATGCATATGACAGAGGTTGCTGCATACAAGCTCTGGCTCCTTTGATCGCTGCCAGAGAAAGCCGGAGCATACCTGGAAGCATGCGCTTTCAGGTTTGCATGCGCTCAGATGCCGTGGTTAGGATTGACCACGACATCTGAAGTGTTAACTGACATGAGCTGCGGGAGTCTGCTGTATGAAACATATATGGCGCTCCCTCTGCTCAGGAGTGGGCACCATCTTTAAAGACCAGCGCCATACTAGAATGGCGCTGGTCGGGAAGGGGTTAATAGAGCCACCCTAGCAAGCAGAGTACCCCCTAAATATTGTGCTTAAATGGTTAATAGAAATTTTGTGTAGTACTTAAGGCACTATTGGGGTCTAGGGTAGGGGAGCAAAAGTAGGACTATGATTGTTTATATAGATCCCATTCTTCAGTTACAGAGCTTCAGACTTTCCCTTTATACAGCCATAGTTACATGATAAAATGCCCAGCATTAAAGGGGCTGTTCAGCAAGGAAAATATCAGTTTGCAGGCAGATGCACATTTTTCTAAATTATCATTACAAAAAAATGTTATCGTTTTCCATTACTTCTAGCCACCTTCATTCTCTAGTTTTGTCTATTCGGGAGAGTGCTGTGCATGATGTCTCACACCTTTGGTCAATGCAAAGAAATGTGAGACATGTAACATCATGCAGTGAGGACTTGGAAACGAAAAAGTAGAGAGGAGAGGAAGCAATTTGTTACTTTGTTTATCCGGCTGTCTATTAAACTGAACTATGGTCCCCGAACAGACATTTGATTTGTCTTAGATGGAAAAACAGTAGATCCGGGACTGCTGTCAATGTTTTTGTCACTGCCGTCAGTGCCCAGTGAGCTAGTACATCTTGCAGCTGGGGAGGGGTGGTACAAGGCTGATTAGGTGATTGGGAGTATGATTATTCTGAAGGCCCAAGGGGTTGCATCTTGGAACATTGTCCAAAAGACACCCAGACCCCCATGGCCCCTGTTGTGCTGACTTCTCGACACAGAAGAGAGAGGGAGCAGCTTTCCTTTTGTCAAGAAAAACTACCAAAACTTCCTGTCCTGACAGAAGTAGCTGAAAAGTCATGTAAAACTTTGACATGTTTAATCAGGGTACTTTAAGAGAATATTTTGTTTGCCAAAAACTGACATTTGCAAAACAGTTTTTCTTGCTGAACAACCCTTTCAAAACAGCAATACCTGAATTAAAGCAATGTACAGTGAGAGGGGGGCTGTGCAGTTAGGGCTGTAGTATTTTTTTAGGGTTTTGTTTTGTAATTGAATAGTTATCCTTCTATAGTAAAATACTTTTTCTTGCACAACTCCAGACATTTCCGAAAATTATAGCTTCAGATTTGTTTTGTAATACAAAACTTGTTTGAAAGTACTTATCCAAGTATGACCTTATTTGGAAAGATTTAAAGCCCTCTAGAATTTAACTTTGGTACTACAATATTGGCTACAGATAGAATAAAATATCAAATATTCGATAGGGGCAAAGATCATTTGATAATCTGCTTTACTGTCTTATCTTGAAAAAAACCCATTAACAATATGTAAGTGAGTAAAAGTGAGTAAAATAAATAAGCAAATAAATTCCAGTGAATAATGGTGTTCCATATGTATTTGTACTGCATGTAACAATCATGTTTTTGTTGTTTCTGTTGTATTATTTTAATTTGATTAACCCCTTAGTGACCAGCCTGTTTTGGGCTGACACCATTTTGGGGTACACATAACTAATTAACTTTTATTAACTCCTTCTGGGAGCAATATTGCCACTGAATTTTTATTTTGCAGCATTCATTTTTTGGAATAAACAACATAATATCTTTATTCTCTGGGTCAGTACGATTACAGCGATACCAAATACATATAGCCTGCCACCACATATATGGATCGCTGTATGTTGGGAAGACGTGTAGAGATTTTAGGAAACACATCTTGGAACACTATGGGGACATCAGGAATAAGCGAGACAGGCCATTAGTGACGTAACATTTCACCACGCAGGAGATGGATCTAACCTTTTCCATGATTGAGGTCTGGGCTATTAGAGCAGGAGCGCAGCTCTCATGTTAGAGTTAAGCCCCCACTCTCTGCTGCACAGTAGACCTGTGCAGAGCTTAGACCGGGCTGCTGTGAAAAGGCAGCAGTCCAGCCTAAGGCCCCTTAGTGACCACCCTAAAAAGGCATATTGGTGGTCACTAAGGTCACTGCGCCAAGAATGGACATATCTTTCCTTGGCAGGGTTGCAACTCATATAACTCATCGCTCTCCTGCTTGTGCCTGCTATGCTAAAGCCTGACAGGCTTTAGCGGAGCAGCGCTGGTACAAGCAGGAGAGCGATGTGCTATGGAGCTTCTGCCTATACAACACTTGCAAAGGTTGCAGAGGAATCCGTACTCCAGTACACAGCAAAGTATGGGAATAGACTGACGGTCAGGTGCCTATTTCGTTATGGAAAAAAAAACGCAAAAACAAAAAATAATAATTAAAGCATATTAGAAAAAATTAGTTATTTAGAGCAGGTTTAGGTACACTTTAAAAGTGTGGTCCTGTTTGAAACTGAATTTACTTGGGGAAGGAATAACCAATCAGACATTCTGTCTGTAGCGGCTGCCATGGAATTCAAGGTGTTTGGCTGTCCATGACTTCCAAGGACAACCAGTGTCCCTCAGAAGCGATCTAATCTCATAGAACATTTCTTTCTTCTGTCTCAACGATGGAAGTCCCCTTTTAGGGCATAGGGACAGAGGTTGTCTATATGAGGATTCTGCTAATGGTTTTAATGACTATGGGGGGAATTTATCATGAGGGTAATATATGAAATCAGTTTTGCTTGAGTCTGTGTTGGAGTACTTTATGCCACATTTATCAAAAGTCTCATGATGCTTGATACATTTGTCTTATCCTAAGACCTGACACTTTTGTCTAGAAAAGCTACTCCAGTTTTCCTACTCCACCCTCCTCCTGGAGTGAGATTGCGACTTTTTTGCAATAGTCCCAATGATAAATCTGGAGTGAAACTCATTAACATAGCTAACGACACCCACTTTTCCACTCACATTACAGAACTGGAGTGAATGATGTAAAAATGCAAAAAGCCACAAAAGTTTGCACACGCAAGTGCAAAAAGTTGCAAAATCTCTATTTTTCCAACTTTTTGATAACAGAAGGTATGAAGGTATGATAAATCAGGGCCTATATCTATTGAAGTTGTACATAGAAAATAAAAAGCTGTTGAGGAAAGCAGAAGAAATGTATTTCATATTTTAACAATAGTAGACATGTAGTTTTGTATGGCTTGGTAATCCCATTTTGGTCATTGACTTTTTTTTGTGAGGTCTTCTTAATGTTCTTCAGCTGTTCTTACACACTTGAGTTTTAATGAACCATCAAAGAATACTTTTGAAGATAATCTTCATCGATGGAAATCCAGTAGACATTTTAGGGTGTGTCAGAACTTCTTTTGTGTCAAGTGTATATCCATGTAGATTGCAACATCTTTGCTGTATAACAGGCTTCACAATGGTTTCTAAGCCTATAGCCCTTTTAACTAGGTTGTGTTGCTAGTCATCTGGCACTAAGCAATCCAAATATAGAAGGCAAACACTACTATAACGTAATTGTAAATCCATTTAATACATAGATCCATCTTATTTGCTTGCTGTGCACTCATAAATCATTACAGCCATTATGGTATTTTTAGCATAATGGCTCTGTAGTGTATTCTTTTCCGTGTTGTCTTTAATAGCTAAATGAGTTATATTAATGCTTCCTTTTGGATGGTGTCCCAGCAAGTTAGTGGTAAATTACGATTGGAAGGGGAAGCAGCTATACACTGAATGAAATACAGTATATTACAGTGAGAATGAGATCCATTCTAAAGCAGCACACAGCATACAGTATAATATATGGAGATTATATGGGAAAGATTTATCAAGACTGTTGTTTCCTATGCCAATCTTGTGTGCTGGAGTTATTGGTAATGCCTCCTTGAAGGAGTAGCACCTTCAAGTGTGAATGCACTTCTGTTTTATCTTGGGAGTAGCATTTTTGTGCACTTTTGCCTCACAATCCCACAGGAAACCTTGATTAGGTGTTACATATTACCATATTACACCATGCAGGATGTTTTTTTCTTTATTCAGTAAGTAGTTTAGTTGTGGAATCTTTAGTAATTAGTAATTTAGGCAAATTTTAGAAGAACCCATGTCATGTAGCAAAAATATTGTGTCATCAACCTGAAATATGATAAATTACAATAACCAATACCTTTTTGGCAATACACAATGCCCATATTGTTACAGAATTATGTAGTATAGTTTTGCCTTCATTTTTGGCCACAGTGCCATGCTGACACATGCCTTGAGTTGATTGATAGGGGCAGTCAATGGCGGAAGCATTTGACAATTTTAAAGAAGGTCAATTTAGAGGTATACATGACATCTAACTAGCTTAGCTTCTCACTGTTGTTTCAACAAACTTTACATAAATCAATAGTGCAGATGACTAGAAGACACTTTATAATATATCTTATCAAGGAAAGTGCCATTTTCTCCCTCTAGCAGTTGTGTAAACATTTCTAATGAGCTTCAGTAATCCAGCATAAAAGGTATGCAACATTTTGACCAGCGCATAGCTCTTTCTCATTAGAAAGTCCCTTTCATGGGTTGAAAAGGGATAACATTTATGCTAGATTAATAAAGCTAATTGGAAGTTTTAACACCCAAATGTATGCTGTTAAATACTACTATCTCTGTAGAGTTTCTTAATTCTTTTTTTCTATGCAAGATCATGGGTGTAGCTATTTTGCCTAAGCTGCTGTTAGCAGCATTTAGAGATATGCTTTACAGCAGTCACATGGACCATAGGCAGTAGACAAAAGATGTTTATTGACATTGTAGACAAGCTAGGTGTCACTGTACAGGGTGGTAGTAGATGTAAACTGTGACCATCACCTGTTATAAATAGTGGACCTTCAGTGTTATGTGCATAGATTACCGTATTTTTTGCTTTATAAGACGCACCTGATGATAAGACGCACCCCAGATTTTAGAGTAGGAAAATAAGAAAAAAATATTTTTCATCACACCTCATATCAGACCCCCCATAAATTTCAGGACATCACATCAGACCCCCACATCAGCCCTCCATGTCAGAACCCCATCAGCCCTCCATGTCAGACCCCCATCAGACCTCAGATCAGCCCACTATGGCCCCATATCAGCCCACTGTGCCCCCATCAGACCTCAGATCAGCCCACTGTGCCCCCATCAGACCTCAGATCAGCAGAATGTGCCCCCATCAGACCTCAGATCAGCAGAGTGTGCCCCCATCAGACCTCAGATCAGCAGAGTGTGCCCACATCAGACCTCAGAAATTTAAAAAGAAAAAAAATATGTTTAACATAAAAACTTGATGTAAACTACAGGTCAATTTCTAATAAAACATTCCTTTTAATTAGTTTCCATTATAAAAGAAATAACAAAACTACAGTGTCAACTAGGACCAGTAGATACCACACACATTTCATACACTACATGTTGCTTTTGATAACATAGTATAGCAAATAATAAATACGAATAAAAGGTTAAAGAGTAGCAACAGGTTAACCCCTTCACCCCCGGAGCTTTTTTCGGTTCTGCATTTTCGTTTTGCGCTCCCTGCCTTCAAACAGCCATAACTCTTTTATTTTTCTGTTCACATAGCTGTATGAGGGCTTGTTTTTTGCGGGACAAGTTGTACTTTCCAACGCCAACATTTAATATTGCATACGGTGTAGTGGGAAGCGGGAAAAAAATTCCAAACCGGCTGAAATTGCAAAGAAAACGCTATTCCGCTACAGTTCTACGGGTTTCTTATTTACAGCGTTCGATGTGCATTAAAACTGATCCGTTACTTTCATTCTACTGGTCAGTACGAATCCGGCAATACCTAATATGTATAGTTTTTCCTGCGTTTTCATAGTGATAAAATAATTAGAAAGTTGCCCTTTTTTTTTTTTTTTTCCTTGTCATATCTTGACCCCTATAACTTTTTGGTATTTATGTGTACAGAGCTGTATGGGGGCTCATTTTTTGCGGGACGATCTGAAGTTTTTATTGACACCATTCTGGGGTGTGTATGACTTTTTGATCACTTTTTATTTAATTTTTTTTAGAAAAAAAAAGCGACAAAAAACGGCAAATCGCCATTTGGACGCTTTTTTTCCGCCACACAATTCGCCGTATTGGAATTTTTTTTTTTATATTTTAAAAGTACGGGCATTTTCGGTCACGGTGATACCCATGATGTCTATATTTATTGTTATTTAGGTATTTATTTTTTACTTATACGGAAAGGGGGGTGATTTGAACTTTTACATCTTTTTTATTTTTTATATATTTTTTAACATTTTTTTTTTATTTTTTTTTACTATTAGAAAGCTCAAATATGGGCTTATATATTGTGGCTTTTTTTTTTCTTTATGAGCAATTATGGATTTTATAGACTCAGAAATCCATGAGTTGCTCATTTCTTATCCTGGCCTGCCATCTAGTGGCCAGAATAAGAATTGCACTTTGAAAACTGTAATCCTCACCAGCGAGGATTACAGTTTTCATATGGTGTACAGACACCTTGATTGGCCACACGGGGTGTCTGTACACCACCCGGAAGCGAACGCTTCCGGAATTAGACGCAACTAGATGCCGTGATCACGTGTGATCACGGCATCTAGTCACCCCGGAAGACGCCGCCGACACAGTAGGTAGCGGCAAGTCTCTGCTGTTAGAAACAGCAGAGACTTGCCGGCCATGACGCCCGCCGCACCTGCGCTGGGCGTGAAGGGGTTAATACATTGATGTGCAAGATTATGGCAGTATCACTTACAGTAGTTTCATATGAACAATTTGTAGTAATTAGATGAGATGCACTAAGACTGTGTCAGGTCTGGTGAGCGCTGGGCTTAATGTAATAGAAAGGTCTTTGTAAGTCACCAAGGGGTGGGTCTATATAGGAGAGAGTAAGGAGGAACTCTTTAAAGGGAACCTGTCAGCTCCGAAACACCCCCTGGACTACAGTAAGCGTTGTATAGTGTAAGTGATGCTGAATCCGATTATGTAAGTTTTATCGTCATAATCACTTCCATTCTGACGCTGTGCTCCCACAAACCGGCAGTAAAATGCATTGAGAGGACTCGTCTTTGAGTCCTCTCCATTATGTGAGTGAGCACTGGAGTCCACTAAGTGCGTTTTACTGCTGGTTTGTCAGAGCACAGAGTCAGAATGCAAGTGAGTATGAAGATAAAACTTACATAACCGGACTCGATGTCACTTACACTATACACCACTTACTGTAGTTTGGAGGGTGTTTCAGAGCTGACAGGTTCCCTTTAAGGTATTACTGTGAGTAATCCAGTTGCCTCACGTTGTAAGAAATCTTTGCCAGGTATTTGACTCCAGCTTTCAAGTTTATCAAAATGACACAACTCTGCAGATATTTCTATGCAGGTATATGAGAACTGTTAATTTGTCTTTCCAGGGACCAGATGTTATGGATGTTTCAGTATCCATCAAACCACTAACTCCATTTTCTGTAAACCACTATATATGTGAATACATATCTCATTGCCAGTAGAGCTGTGAATGAATGGGATAAGGGATAAATGTTCTCAATGCTGCATTTTTCGCATTTGGTACATTATATATTTACTATGATTATAGTAGCATTTTGAGTTTTTATGAATTTATATCCAGCTCTTCCTTACCTCATGCTGATGTACCTCCTGAGGGTAAGGTGGCCAGATAGCAAATCTTATGCCTTGCAGGAACTCATGAGGGACTCTTCTGACATCTCCTATATGGGTTTATGTGAGTTTACCCCAATAACTGATACAGTACTGTGTTCTGGGACAATGATATTCATTTCTTATTTATTAACATCTTCTGAGACTCCGAATCACTCACACATTCGTGCTAGTTGATTTATTGTCACCACCAAAAAAACCTAGGTGATGCATGCTCTACAGCTCTCTTCGGGATGCTCATTAACAGTTACTATACTCCAGAAAGGACACATGAGCATTATTTCTCAGAGCTCTGGGTGCTGTAATAAATTTGGCTTTCTGCAGACAACTGCATAAACTTAAATATGTTTGTATATTTTTGTTTCACATGCTGTTCAATACAAGTTACTGTACATGCAGAAAAAGTTGAAATGTATTTTAGGTCATGTGGTATATTTGGTGCATTTAACACGTGGACTTGCTTTGAATTGTGTAACAAAATGTAAAAAAAAAAATAATTTAAGCCTCACACATCAGTATTTTGATCAATGATTTCCATCAGTGACTGTGAGCCAAAACCACGATTGGAGCCTACATAGACATAAGGTATAAGGGGAAGATCTGCTCCTCTTCTGTGTTTAGAGCCGCACCTGGTTTTGGCTCAAAATCACTGATGGAAATAACTGACCAAACACTGACGTGTGAATGAGGCATTACAGAAATATTTTCTGGCAGCATTGCATCTTTTTAGAAACACTGAATTTATTAAATGCTATTAGACACTATACATTGATTTAATATAATTTAAAGGGGTTTGTCCCAAATTTTGATGTTGATGGGCCAATCCTGAGGATGGATCATCAATATCAGATTGGTCTGACTCCCAGCACCGCTAGTGATCAGCAGTTTGAATCCTCTTCCTAAGCCAGTGATGTCACATTTATCAATCACATGACCTAGGATTATCTCAGTCCCATTAAAGTGAGTGGGCCTGACCTGCGATACCAAGCATGGCCACTATACAATGTACGACGCTGTGCTTGTTAAAGGCTATGTACACCTTTGGAATCAATTTTTTTTTATGATTGCATTTAACTTATTTTTGGCAAAAAATCATATTTTCAATTAGTCTTAATTAAAAATATTGAGCTGTTCAGTCAAAAAGGGTTAACTGTTTGTCTAGCTGGGTGACTAGTACTTTTACTTTCACTTTGTGCCGGTCATCTAATTACCCTTATCTGTAAACTACTGAGAGGTCATAATCACTTATTTAAGCCACATTCTTATCAGTAAGGTAAGGATTGATCTTTAATGAGTGTCGGTCATAGAGAAGAGATAAGCTGTCCGTCTGCTCCTCAGATGACAGAATTGAGAAAAAAATCACAGGCAGCTAGTAGAGCATGTCAGTCCTGTACACAAAAAAGGAATCCATATCTAATATATAAAGCTGAGTGTATGTATGTGTGTATATCCGCTAAAGGAATCTGCACCGTCGCAGCTCCAATCGCGAAATTTAGCACACAGGTACATCAGGTTTCCGGGAAGGTTTTAGAACAGGTCTCAGCTCTCCAGGACGTACCGTTCCTGAGATATTCCCAAAAAATGCATTAGCCAATAGAAGCCTGGTGACATGACCCTTAATAGCCAATAGAAGCTCACAGGCAGTCTCCACACACAACAGGTTTCCATAACAACACAGCCAGTTCACTGCTGTAGGTCTGCTTTAAAGGGGCAGAGCGCTATGGATGACACTGTTGAAGAGGTATTCCTGTTACCATAAATATAATTTATGTTTTAGACTAACTCATCATCAATCATTACTTCATATAATGTAAATTTCACATATTTACCGTTCAGTAGTAATAAAAGATGGTTTCTTCAACTGCTACCCACAGTGTTTCCTCCTAAATTACTATTGCGTCAACCTGTAATTCAGGCCACCCTCAAAAGAAGGACTTAAAAGCCCCACCCCCAAGTCCCACTTAGTCATGCCCCTGACCCGGTCAGGCCACACCCCCTCTCACTTCGCAGCCGACAGGGATTGCAAAAATGAAGGTAAAAATCAACTTCTGTCAGCTGCAGTTCATGCTCAGACTGCACAGTGCTGCTGTCTGAGAGTGAGCTGTTCAAAAGGACATCCCTGTGTCCATCCAGGCCCTTCGCATGACAGAGGACAGGGAGTCTAAAAGCCAGACTGTCCAGCCTCCCCCCAACGTGAAGCCGTGCCACTGGTCCCCATGAAGCCACACCCCTAAACACGAGGCCACGCCCCCTGGTTCCATGAAGACACTGAGGAAAAGCTGTCTGAGCATGAGCTACTGAAAGGGTGGACATCCCTGTGTCTGTCCAGGCCCTGCGCTGGACGGTGGACAGGAAGTCTGAAAGCCAGACTGTCCAGCCTAAAACCAGACCTCTGGCCACCCTAGGGGCAGGCTGATGTTAGGGTGGCCAGATGTCCAGTTTTAGGCTGGACAGTCTGACTTTCACACTCCCTGTCCACCGTCTGGCGCAGGGCCTGGACAGACACAGGGATGTCCACCCTTTCAGTAGCTCATGCTCAGACAGCTTCTACTCCGTGTCTTCATGGAACCAGGGGACGTGGCCTTGTGTTTAGGGGTGTGGCTTCATGGGTAGTGGGGGCGCTGCTTCATGTGTGGGGGAATGGCCAGTGAGGTCCGGCTTTCTGGGGTAAAGACAGTGTCCACCCTAACTGCTGTGGAGGTCACAGTTAAAGTGGAGGGTGCTGTGTATGTTTCTGTTAAGGGGTGGGCACTGTAGAGGTCACTCTCGATATCTTTTAACGACACACACACGAACATTAAATGACATAGATTAAATATCCCCGGGCAAAGCTGGGTCCTTCAGCTAGTCTAATATATAAAGCTGAGTGTATGTATGAATGTCCACTAAAGGAATCCGCACTGTCGCAGCTACAATCACGAAATTTGGCACACGGGTACATCAGGTGTCTGGGAAGGTTTTAGAACGGGTCTCAGCCCTCCAGCATGCACCGTTCCTGAGATATTCCCAAAAAATGCATTAGCCAATAGAAGCCTGATCACATGACCCTTATCAGTCAATAGAAGCTCGCAGGAAGCTTGTTAGTCTCCACACACACAGACTGATTCACACCAGGTTTCAATAACAACCAAGCCATTTTCTTTCACTGCTGTAGGTCTGTTTTAAAGGGGCAGAGCGCTGTGGATGACACTGTTAAAGGGATATTCCGGTTACCATAAATATACCTTATGTTTTAGACTAATTCATCTTCAATCATTACCTAGTATAAAGTATATTTCACATATTTACCGTTCAGTAAAATCAAAAAGATCAAAAGATGTTTTCTTCCACTGCTACCCTCTGTGTTTCCTCATAAATTACCATTGCATCGACCTGTAATTCAGGCCACCCTCAAAAGAAGGACTTAAAAACCCCTCCCCCAGGTCTCACTAAGTCACACCCCTGACTCTGTCAGGCCACTCCCCCTTCCACTCCACAGCTGACGGGGATTGAAAAAATGAAGGTAAAAATCAACTTCTGTCAGCTGCAGGGGTCACCATAGGGGCAGGCTGCTGTTAGGGTGGCCAGACGTCCAGTTTTAGGCTAGACAGTCCGGTTTTCTGGCTCCCTGCCCTCCGTCCGGAGCAGTGCCCTTTCAGTAGCTCACACTCAGACAGCCTATCCTCTGTATCTTCACGGAGCCACAGGGCCTGGCCTCATGTTTAGGGGTGTGACTTCATGGGGACCGGGGGCGTGGCTTCACGTTTGGGGGCATGGCCGGTGATGTCCGTCTTTCTGGGGTGAAGACAGTGGCCACCCTAGCTGCTGTGGAGGTCACAGTTAAAGGGGAGGGTGCAGTGGATGTTACTGTTAATGGGCAGGCTGTTGTGGAGGTCACTGTTAAAGGGGCGGGCACTGTAGAGGTAATTCTCGATATCTTTTAACGACACATACACACAAACATTAAATGAAATAGATGAAATATACTCGTGCGAAGCCGGGTCCTTCTGCTAGCTGTTAATAAAGACCAAATGAAAAAGTGATTTTTTGGTCAAAATAAATATAATGCAATAATTAAAAAAAAATGCCCCCAAAGGTGTACATAGCCTTTAAGCTGTGAGAAGGCTCTTTAAACAACTGATCAGTGAGGGTTCTGGAAGGCTAAGCTATCAATAACAAAATCCTAAAGCAACACATGACCAAATCGGTCAGCATTGCCCTTCAGAATATTTTTCTCTTACATTATGTCATATTTATTTAGTTTGTTGTTCTACAAGGACCCTGGTTATTTTTCGGTGTGATTTTCCTTGAACTCACGTTTACCCAGTTGAGGCAAATCTATCAGTGACTTGTTGGTTTTCACCATAAAAATCTTGTCGGGAATGTTTTGCACTTCTTGAAACATAGTAAACATCCATTGTATGCCTAATAACAAATGCCAGCTGTTCTTTCCTGGTCATTAAAATGTGGATTTATTTAAATTATGACAGGTGCATACAAAAGCTTCCTTTTACATGTTTATATTTGATAGCCATATCTTTTACGGAACTTAAAAAAAAAAAATAAGCAAACTGCATGACAAACAGTATACTTGACTGCTCACATGATTAGTGCTGTACAACTAGAGCTTAGGCATCTAAATATTTTCAAATCAGCTTGAAAAGTATGAATCAGCCCCTTCCTGGTAACCTTTACCACTATTGCCCCACCCAACAATTTACAGCGCAACTATAAATAATAGAAAGGAGAATAGTAAAACAGGCAAGTCTTCTCAAAAAATTATCTAAAACTGATTATTACCATTCCTGCTTTCCTGATCACTGAATGAATGGCACTTAATGAGCCTCATGGCCACTTCCTGCTCCTGGCCCTTAATTGCTGAGTGCTTGTTAACTCCAGGGTTTCTGGGGCTTAGCTGACCCACATCAGCTTTGCAGTGAATCTAAAGATTTCCCTATATTTCCCTTGTAACTGGAGCTAATATGTCAGCCGCAGTTACAAGAGAAATCGACTAAAAAATAAAATAATAGAATATGTTAAAAAGCACCCAAAAGGGATGTCCTTATGGAGAGCACAATCTTACATAGTTACATAGTTAATACGGTTGAAAAAGACACATATCCATCAAGTTCAACCAAGGGAGGGGGTAGGAGTGATGAAGGGGAGGGGGGACGGGTAACCTTAAGACATGACTCTACATTTCTTAATATGTGGTGACCTTCTTTTTCTCTAAGAATTTATCTAAGCCTGTTTTGAAGCCCTCAGCTGTCTTTGCTGTGACCAGCTCCTGCTGTAGACTGTTCCACAGATTCACAGTTCTTATAGTAAAGAAGGCTTGTCGCCCCTGGAGTCTGAACCTTTGCTTCTCCAGGCGGAGGCAGTGCCCCCTTGTCTTTTGAGGGGATTTTACCTGGAACAGTTTTTCACCATATTTTTTTGTATGGGCCATTTACATACTTATACAGGTTGATCATGTCCCCCCTTATACGTCTCTTCTCAAGACTAAACAAGTTTAACTCCTTCAATCTTTCTTCATAGCTAAGATGCTCTATGCCCCTTATCAGTTTAGTTGCCCATCTCTGCACCCTTTCCAGCTCCAGGACATCCTTCCTATAAACCGGAGCCCAGAACTGAACAGCATATTCCAGATGAGGCCGTACTAATGCTTTATACAGTGGTAATATGACATCCCTGTCCCGCGAGTCCAATCTGTAGAAAAAAATGTAAATAAACACAGAAAAGAAACACCACCTCTAGCCCCATCATTCTATAAAAACAACCATAATGCAAATGAGGCAAAATGTGAATATTTGCTTTTTTCCAGGTATAAAAATAAATACATATTAAAATAACATAAAAATAAAGCCCCATGTATCACAGACAAAAAGATAAAAAATTATTTAACCCATTAGTGACCACCCACCGCCTTTTACAGTGTCTCCCATGCAGCAGTGAGCTGGGCTCCTGCGCTAATGGCTCAAACGATCAGAAGTGCCTATTAGGGCCATTTTATAAGATTGCAGGATGCCAATGTTATGGAAGCCTGGACCCGAATGAAGGTCCACAGCCTCTCTGTAGTGTATCCCCATCAGGCTGCGCATATATATATATATATATATATATATATATATATATATATATATATTTGGTATCATACTGATCCATAGAGTAAAGGAATGCTGCAAAATTATAAATGTAAAAATTCACAGGAGTTATTGCTGTTTTTTCCCATCCCCCAACAAAAAGTTAGCAACAGTTAATGAGTAAGTTATATGTACCCCAAAAGGGTACCATTAAAAACTACAACTTGTCCTGCGAGAAAAAGCCCTATATGGCTATATCAATGGAAAAATAAAAAAGTTATAGGTCTTCGAATCCGATGAAGAAAGAATGAAAAAAACTGCTTGGTCACTAAGTCCAAAAACAGGCTGGTCACTAATGCCTTAAATAGCCAAACCAAAAAAGATATTGATTCCGACGCCACTTGTACTAAAAAACACATATCTGGTCATGAATGGAGGAAAATGGCCTAGTTAATCTATGATGATATTATACACAAAGGATAAGGAGTATAAAGTAAAAGTACAGTAGTTTTCTGTATCATTCAGTTGCCTCTAACTGTCCAGATTTTATTTTAAATCAAAACTGAAATGTGATTGGTAGTTTTCACCAATCCATTTCTAGCAGTTTTGATATATCTCCCCAAACAGGGACCAAATAAATAAAAGGAAAGAAAAAGAGTTAGATATCAACTTTAGGGGCTGGACAGTAAATAAAATGCAGATTCTGTGCAATGATAGTAAGGCCCCATTCACACGACCGTATGAATGGGGCCGTATCTATCCGCAAAAATGCGGGAATAGATGCAGCCCCATTCACCTCTATGGGGCCGGGAGCCGCGGCACGGAGCTAGCTCCATGCCGCGGCTCTTTTGAAGCATGTCCTATACTTGTCTGCGCGCACGGACAAGTATAGGCATTTTCAATGGGGCCGCACGGCGTGTGTTACGAGCGCTGCGGAACACACGCCGGGCGGCCCCCGTATATTTGCAGGTCCGCAGAAATGCGGGCCCGCAAATATACAGCCGTGTGAATGGGGCCTAACAGTGCTGCCCTCATTTTACTAAAAGCATCATTTGCATATTAAAAAAAAAAATCTACATGGAAGCCATGGATCAGTATAAGAATAGCACAATTGGAATCAGGTAAGCTAAGCCTATCTGGCACTAGGCTTGGTTGCATATCTATGTAGCTGAATGCAGACTCCCTTTAAGTACATTGTGATTTTTTTTTTTGTTACTATAGAACCAAGGGATGCTGATACAAAGATACCTAATCAGATTTCATATTACATCATCTAAAAAAGCAAGATTAAAACCATGATAAAAAGCATGAAAGCAGGTACATTATCGAATCAAAGACTTGTAGATTCTCCATTATTTAGTTAAAAGGAAGCTGTCACCACAAAAATGCAGTGTAACCTGCCAGCAACATGTTATAGAGCAGAAGGAGCTGAGCAGATCAATTTATACAGTGGCTTGCGAAAGTATTTGGCCCCCTGAAACTTTTCAACCTTTTGCCACATTTCAGCCTTCAAACAAAAAGATATAACATTTTAAATTTTTGGTGAAGAATCAACAACAAGTGGGTCACAATTGTGAAGTGGAACGAAATTTATTGGACCATTTAAACTTTTTTTGTAATAATAAAACTGAAAAGTTGGGCGTGCAAAATTATTTGGCCCATTTACTTTCAGTTCAGAAAACTCACTTCAGAAGTTCATTGAGGATCTCTGAATGATCCAATGTTGTCCTAAATGACTGATGAAGATAAATAGAATCCACCTGTGTGTAATCAAGTCTCCGTATAAATGCACCTGCTCTGTGATAGTCTCAGGGTTCTGTTTAAAGCACAGAGAGCATCATAAAAACCAAGGAACACACCAGGCAGGTCCGTGATACTGTTGTGGAGAAGTTTAAAGCCGGATTTGGATACCAAAAGATTTCCCAAGCTTTAAACATCTCAAGGAGCACTGTGCAAGCGATCATATTGAAATGGAAGGAGTATCAGACCACTGCAAATCTACCAAGACCCAGCCGTCCCTCTAAAGTTTCATCTCAAACAAGGAGAAGACTGATCAGAGATGCAGCCAAGAGGCCCATGATCACTCTGGATGAACTGCAGAGATCTACAGCTGAGATGGGAGAGTCTGTCCATAGGACAACAATCAGTCGAACACTTCACAAATCTGGCCTTTATGGAAGAGTGGCAAGAAGAAAGCCATTTCTCAAAGATATCCATAAAAAGTCTCATTTACAGTTTGCCACAAGCCACCTGGGAGACACACCAAACAGTGGAAGAAGGTGCTCTGGTCAGATGAAACCAAAATCGAACTTTTTGGAAACAATTCAAAACGATATGTTTGGCGTAAAAGCAAGCTCATCACCCTGAACACACCATCCCCACTGTCAAACATGGTGGTGGCAGCATCATGGTTTGGGCCTGCTTTTCATCAGCAGAGACAGGTAAGATGGTTAAAATTGTTGAGAAGATGGATGGAGCCAAATACAGGACCATTCTGGTTGAAAACCTGTTGGAGTCTGCAAAAGACCTGTGACTAGGACGGAGATTTATCTTCCAAGAAGACAATGATCCCAAACATAAAGCAAAATCTACAATGGAATGGTTAAAAAAATGTATCCAGGTCTTAGAATGGCCAAGTCAAAGTCCAGACCTGAATCCAATTGAGAATATGTGGAAAGAGCTGAAAACTGCTGTTCACAAATGCTCTTCATCCAACCTCAAAGAGCTCGAGCTGTTTTACAAGGAAGAATGGGCAAGAATTTCAGTCTCTAGATGTGCAAAACTGATAGACACATACCCCAAGCGACTTGCAGCTGTAATCGCAGCAAAAAAAACAAAGTATTAATGCAAGGGGGCCGAATAATTTTGCACGCTCCACTTTTCAGTTTTATTATTACAAAAAAAAGTTTAAATGGTCCAATAAATTTCATTCCACTTCACAATTGTGACCCACTTGTTGTTGATTCTTCACCAAAAATTTAAAATATAATATCTTTTTGTTTGAAGCCTGAAATGTGGAAAAAAGGTTGAAAAGTTTCAGGGGGCCGAATACTTTCGCAAGGCACTGTATATGGAAAATGATTCAGTATAATTCATTTACGATTCATTTAAATTCCTGCTCATTCTGGGCTTTGAAGTAAAGGAGGTCCTATCAGTGACTGACAGCTATGTCTGTGTACATAGACTATGTAACATAGTCATAGAGGGAAGACTGTCAATAACTGATAGGACCATATCCTGGATGTCAGAAGCCCAGAATGAGCAGGAATTTAAATAAATAAATTACAATAATAAGAATTACAAAGAATAATTTACTGAATATTTTGCCACAAAACTATATATATCTGCCCATCTCCTCCTGCTCTAAAACATGCTGCCTGTAGCTAAAATAGAGTACCATGTTCCATGTGACAGGTTCCCTTTAAACACTTGAGCTTGAAGTACAGGATTATAACTTTGAATGTTGAGTCAATGAACAAAATAAACACAAGTCAAGGACATAATATTTATTCTAGACAAAAGGCCATCAGAAATGTAACGTCTGTTTTGTAATAATTTCATTATGCCCAAACAAACCCTTTGGTCGTTGTTATTTTTAGTAATTTAGAAAACAAGTGGAAGATTAAGATCAAGATTATGTCTCCTTTTGTTTACCCTGTCCTCACAAGCACTGACCCCCCTAAGTATCTCTAGCTACTGAAAGATAGGGTCCTGGACACTGTTCTTCTAAATTGGGTGAATAAATATTGCTGTATAATGCCAAACATTTGCCATAGTTAGCTAGTTAAGTTGATGGACTTAACATCTCTGCAGTCTAAGGCAAAGAAGGAATTTATGTTTGCAGTCCTGGTTATCTTGGGTAGTGACATGGTTAACATCTGCATTACTGGTGGTCTGGGAGAGTAAAGGGGTTAATGTCCCTGTTGGTCTAGAATAATGAGTTAATATTGCATACAGTGCATTTGAAAAGTCTTCAGACTCTCACTTTTTCACAGTTTGTTATGTTGCAGCTAAAATAAAAAAAAAAATGTTTTCACCTATCAACGCAGTTAAAGGCTATGCACACTTTCGGGGCCAATTTTTTTTAATTATTGCATTGTACTCATTATGAGATAAAAATCATTTTTTCAATTGGTCTTTATTAATAATATGGAGTCCTTTTCCCTGTACAGAGCTGAGCTCTATTAGCAGGATCCAATAAGGAGCTGATGGGGTCCTTATCTTTGCTCTCTGACCTTATAAACACTCGTTAAAGTGCAATCTTTATCTAACTGATAGGAATCTGGCTTAAATAAACATTGATCTCTTGGTAATTTAGAGATAAAGGGTATTAGATGCACAAAGTGAAAGAAGGATTCACACAGCTAGAAAAACAGTCAACCCTTTGTGACAGAATAGCTCAATATTGCTTAACAAAAATAAATTAAAATAATTTTTTTTAGCCCCAAATGATTAAAATGTAATCATAAAAAAATTGCCTCAGCGGGTGTACATAGCCTTTAATACCCCATAATAAGAAAGTGAAAATGAAATTTTGGAAATATTTTTTATATTTACAGGTCAATTCTCAAGTCTCCATTTTTTAGATAATCCATCTGGAATTTTGCAAAAAGAAATATTATTGGTTAGGTCCATTGGAATAAATTGCAGTTTGGTTTACATAATTTGAAAGTTCGGACAATATCTGTATATACACTCACCGGCCACTTTATTAGGTACACCTGTCCAACTGCTCGTTAACACTTAATTTCTAATCAGCCAATCACATGGCGGCAACTCAGTGCATTTAGGCATGTAGACATGGTCAAGACAATCTCCTGCAGTTCAAACCGAGCATCAGTATGGGGAAGAAAGGTGATTTGAGTGCCTTTGAACGTGGCATGGTTGTTGGTGCCAGAAGGGCTGGTCTGAGTATTTCAGAAACTGCTGATCTACTGGGATTTTCACGCACAACCATCTCTAGGGTTTACAGAGAATGGTCCGAAAAAGAAAAAACATCCAGTGAGCGGCAGTTCTGTGGGCGGAAATGCCTTGTTGATGCCAGAGGTCAGAGGAGAATGGGCAGACTGGTTCGAGCTGATAGAAAGGCAACAGTGACTCAAATTGCCACCCGTTACAACCAAGGTAGGCAGAAGAGCATCTCTGAACGCACAGTACGTCGAACTTTGAGGCAGATGGGCTACAGCAGCAGAAGACCACACCGGGTGCCACTCCTTTCAGCTAAGAACAGGAAACTGAGGCTACAATTTGCACAAGCTCATCGAAATTGGACAGTAGAAGATTGGAAAAACGTTGCCTGGTCTTTATTAATAATATGGAGTCCTTTTCCCTGTACAGAGCTGAGCTCTATTAGCAGGATCCAATAAGGAGCTGATGGGGTCCTTATCTTTGCTCTCTGACCTTATAAACACTCGTTAAAGTGCAATCTTTATCTAACTGATAGGAATCTGGCTTAAATAAACATTGATCTCTTGGTAATTTAGAGATAAAGGGTATTAGATGCACAAAGTGAAAGAAGGATTCACACAGCTAGAAAAACAGTCAACCCTTTGTGACAGAATAGCTCAATATTGCTTAACAAAAATAAATTAAAATAATTTTTTTTAGCCCCAAATGATTAAAATGTAATCATAAAAAAATTGCCTCAGCGGGTGTACATAGCCTTTAATACCCCATAATAAGAAAGTGAAAATGAAATTTTGGAAATATTTTTTATATTTACAGGTCAATTCTCAAGTCTCCATTTTTTAGATAATCCATCTGGAATTTTGCAAAAAGAAATATTATTGGTTAGGTCCATTGGAATAAATTGCAGTTTGGTTTACATAATTTGAAAGTTCGGACAATATCTGTATATACACTCACCGGCCACTTTATTAGGTACACCTGTCCAACTGCTCGTTAACACTTAATTTCTAATCAGCCAATCACATGGCGGCAACTCAGTGCATTTAGGCATGTAGACATGGTCAAGACAATCTCCTGCAGTTCAAACCGAGCATCAGTATGGGGAAGAAAGATGATTTGAGTGCCTTTGAACGTGGCATGGTTGTTGGTGCCAGAAGGGCTGGTCTGAGTATTTCAGAAACTGCTGATCTACTGGGATTTTCACGCACAACCATCTCTAGGGTTTACAGAGAATGGTCCGAAAAAGAAAAAACATCCAGTGAGCGGCAGTTCTGTGGGCGGAAATGCCTTGTTGATGCCAGAGGTCAGAGGAGAATGGGCAGACTGGTTCGAGCTGATAGAAAGGCAACAGTGACTCAAATTGCCACCCGTTACAACCAAGGTAGGCAGAAGAGCATCTCTGAACGCACAGTACGTCGAACTTTGAGGCAGATGGGCTACAGCAGCAGAAGACCACACCGGGTGCCACTCCTTTCAGCTAAGAACAGGAAACTGAGGCTACAATTTGCACAAGCTCATCGAAATTGGACAGTAGAAGATTGGAAAAACGTTGCCTGGTCTGATGAGTCTCGATTTCTGCTGCGACATTCGGATGGTAGGGTCAGAATTTGGCGTCAACAACATGAAAGCATGGATCCATCCTGCCTTGTATCAACGGTTCAAGCTGGTGGTGGTGGTGTCATGGTGTGGGGAATATTTTCTTGGCACTCTTTGGGCCCCTTGGTACCAATTGAGCATCGTTGCAACGCTACAGCCTACCTGAGTATTGTTGCTGACCATGTCCATCCCTTTATGACCACAATGTACCCAACATCTGATGGCTACTTTCAGCAGGATAATGCGCCATGTCATAAAGCTGGAATCATCTCAGACTGGTTTCTTGAACATGACAATGAGTTCACTGTACTCAAATGGCCTCCACAGTCACCAGATCTCAATCCAATAGAGCATCTTTGGGATGTGGTGGAACGGGAGATTCGCATCATGGATGTGCAGCCGACAAATCTGCGGCAACTGTGTGATGCCATCATGTCAATATGGACCAAAATCTCTGAGGAATGCTTCCAGCACCTTGTTGAATCTATGCCACGAAGAATTGAGGCAGTTCTGAAGGCAAAAGGGGGTCCAACCCGTTACTAGCATGGTGTACCTAATAAAGTGGCCGGTGAGTGTATATATATATATATATATATATATATATATATATATACAGTACAGACCAAAAGTTTGGACACACCTTCTCATTCAAAGAGTTTTCTGTATTTTCATGACCATGAAAATTGTAGATTCCCACTGAAGGCATCAAAACTATGAATTAACACATGTGGAATTATATATTTAACAAAAAAGTGTGAAACAACTGTAAATATGTCTTATATTCTAGGTTCTTCAAAGTAGCCACCTTTTGCTTTGATTACTGCTTTGCACACTCTTGGCAGTCTCTTGATGAGTTTCAAGAGGTAGTCATCTGAAATGGTTTTCACTTCACAGGTGTGCCCTGTCAGGTTTAATAAGTGGGATTTCTTGCCTTATAAATGGGGTTGGGACCATGAGTTGTGTTGGGCAGAAGTCAGGTGGATACACAGCTGATAGTCCTACTGAATAGACTGTTAGAATTTGTATTATGGCAAGAAAAAAGCAGCTAAGTAAAGAAAAACGAGTGGCCATCATTACTTTAAGAAATGAAGTCAGTCCAAAAAATTGGGAAAACTTTGAAAGTGTCCCCAAGTGCAGTCGCAAAAACCATCAAGCACTACAAAGAAACTGGCTCACATGAGGACAGCCCCAGGAAAGGAAGACCAAGAGTTACCTCTGCTGCGGAGGATAAGTTCAGCCGAGTCACCAGCCTCAGAAATTGCAGGTTAACAGCAGCTCAGACTAGAGACCAGGTCAATGCCACACAGAGTTCTAGCAGCAGACACATCTCTACAACAACTGTTAACCCTTTCCCGAACAGCGCCATACATGCACGGCGCTGGTGCGGTGCGGGGACGTTTCTAACAGCAGAGACTTGCCGCTACTTACCGCCATCAGCAGCGTCTTCCTGGACTTTCTGATGCCGTGATCACACGTGATCACGGCATCAGGATGCGTCTGAATCCGGAAGCGTACACTTCCGGGTGGTGTACAGACGCCCCGAGTGGCCCTTCGGGGTGTCTGTACACCATATGAAAACTGTAATCCTCGCTGGTGAGGATTACAGTTTTCAAATTGCAATTCTTATTCTGGCCACTAGATGGCAGGCCAGGATAAGAAATGAGCAATTTTGGGATTTAACTCCATCTAGTAAATCCCTGATTGCTCAAAAAGAAAAAAAAAAAACACAATATACTAGCTCATATTTGAGCTTTAAAATAATCACAAAAAATGTGAAAAAATTTTTTAAAAAAATACAAAATATATAAAAGTTCAAATCACTCCCCTTTCCGTATAATTAAAAAATAAATACCTAAATAACAATAAATATAGACATCATGGGTATCACCGTGACTGAAAACGCCCATACTTTTAAAATATAAAAAAGAATTGTGTGGCGGAAAAAAGCGTCCAAATGGCGATTCGCCATTTTTTGTCGCTTTTAAAAAAAAAAAAAATTAAATAAAAAGTGATCAAAAAGCTATACACACCCCAGAATGGTATCAATAAAAACTTCAGATCGCCCCGCAAAAAATGAGCCCCCATACAGCTCCGTACACGTAAATACCAAAAAGTTATAGGGGTCAAGATATGACAAGGAAAAAAAAAGAAAAAAAAGGCCAACTTTATAATTATTTTATCACCATCTAAACGCAGGAAAAACTATACATATTAGGTATCGCCGGATTCGTACTGACCAGTAGAATGAAAGTAACTGGTCAGTTTTAATGAACATCGAACGCTGTAAATAAGAAACCCGTAGAACTGTAGCGGAATAGCGTTTTTTTTTCAATTTCACCCAATTTGGAATTTTTTTCCCGCTTCCCACTACACCATATGCAATATTAAATGGTGGCTTTGGAAAGTACAACTTGTCCCGCAAAAAACAAGCCCTCATACAGCTATGTGAACAGAAAAATATAACAGTTATGGCTGTTTGAAGGCAGGGAGCGCAAAACGAAAATGCATAACCGAAAAAACCTCCGGGGTAGAAGGGGTTAAGAGGATACTGTGTGCAGCAGGCCTTCATGGTAAAATAGCTGCTAGGAAACCACTGCTAAGGACAGGCAACAAGCAGAAGAGACTTGTTTGGGCTAAAGAACACAAGGAATGGACATTAGACCAGTGGAAATCTGTGCTTTGGTCTGATGAGTCCAAATTTGAGATCTTTGGTTCCAACCACCGTGTCTTTGTGCGACGCAGAAAAGGTGAACGGATGGACTCTACATGCCTGGTTCCCACCGTGAAGCATGGAGGTTGGAGGTGTGATGGTGTGGGGGTGCTTTGCTGGTTACACTGTTGGGGATGGGGATTTATTCAAAATTGAAGGCATACGGAACCAGCATGACTACCACAGCATCTTGCAGCGGCATGCTATTCTGTCCGGTTTGCGTTTAGTTGGACCATCATTTATTTACCAACAGGACAATGACCCTAAATACACCTCCAGGCTGTGTAAGGGCTATTTGAACAAGAAGGAGAGTTATGGGGTGCTATGCCAGATGACCTGGCCTCCACAGTCACCAGACCTGAACCCAATCGAGATGGTTTGGGGTGAGCTGGACCGCAGAGTGAAGGCAAAAGGGCCAACAAGTACTAAGCATCTCTGGGAACTCCTTCAAGACTGTTGGAATACCATTTCAGGTGACTACCTCTTGAAGCTCATCAAGAGAATGCCAAGAGTGTGCAAAGCAGTAATCAAAGCAAAAGGTGGCTACTTTGAAGAACCTAGAATATAAGACATATTTTCAGTTGTTTCACACTTTATTGTATATATTTTATTGTTATTTATTATTAATATATTTTTCATCTAGATAATTTTGGTACTTCACATTTTCCCTTTTTTATTGATTCTATTTTCATTTTACACTTTTTTACACTATATCTTTTCTCATTTTTGAATTTTTCACTTTTTCTGTGTTTTTATGTTTACTTTTTATGCACTATATATATTCACTCAGTTTTATTTTTCTTATATTATGCACCAATCATGTACTTTTAAATTAATATACAGAGGTTAATATTATTTATATATTGTGTAGATATTTAATTATAAATTCACAGTTTAGTAGTTGAGTACTAAGTGGATCACATTATGTAATTTATATATGTATTTCTTTCCTCATGTACTCACCCTTATTATATTATTTATTGATCTATATTTGTCTATTTGGGTAATAGTGTATTTATAAACTATATAGGACAATATATGACTATATAAACTATAAAGGACTATAGGGGCATTCTTCTATATCTCCCACTTAACCCCTTCGCGCCCGGAGCTTTTTTCGGTTCTGCATTTTCGTTTTGCGCTCCGTGCCTTCAAACAGCCATAACTCTTTTATTTTTCTGTTCACATAGCTGTATGAGGGCTTGTTTTTTGCGGGACAAGTTGTACTTTCCAACGCCGCCATTTAATATTGCATACGGTGTAGTGGGAAGCGGGAAAAAAATTCCAAACCGGGTGAAATTGCAAAGAAAACGCTATTCCGCTACAGTTCTACGGGTTTCTTATTTACAGCGTTCGATGTGCATTAAAACTGATCCGTTACTTTCATTCTACTGGTCAGTACGAATCCGGCAATACCTAATATGTATAGTTTTTCCTGCGTTTTCATAGTGATAAAATAATTAGAAAGTTGCCCTTTTTTTTTTTTTCCCTTGTCAAATCTTGACCCCTATAACTTTTTGGTATTTATGTGTACAGAGCTGTATGGGGGCTCATTTTTTGCGGGACGATCTGAAGTTTTTATTGATACCATTCTGGGGTGTGTATGACTTTTTGATCACTTTTTATTTAATTTTTTTTAGAAAAAAAAAGCGACAAAAAACGGCAAATCGCCATTTGGACGCTTTTTTCCGCCACACAATTCGCCGTATTGGAATTTTTTTTTTATATTTTAAAAGTACGGGCGTTTTCGGTCACGGTGATACCCATGATGTCTATATTTATTGTTATTTAGGTATTTATTTTTTACTTATACGGAAAGGGGGGTGATTTGAACTTTTACATCTTTTTTATTTTTCATATATTTTTTAACATTTTTTTTTAATTTTTTTTTTTACTATTAGAAAGCTCAAATATGGGCTTATATATTGTGGCTTTTTTTTTTTCTTTATGAGCAATTCTGGGTTTTATAGACTCAGAAATCCATGAATTGCTCATTTCTTATCCTGGCCTGCCATCTAGTGGCTAGAATAAGAATTGCACTTTGAAAACTGTAAACTGTACAGCGAACGCTTCCGGGTTTAGACGCAACTAGATGCCGTGATCACGTGTGATCACGGCATCTAGTCACCCCGGAAGACGCCGCCGACACAGTAGGTAGCGGCAAGTCTCTGCTGTTAGAAACAGCAGAGACTTGCCGGCCATGACGCCCGCCGCACCCGCGAGCGGGCGCCATGTGCCCGCATCGCCCCAGCGCCGTACATGTACGGCGCTGGTCGCGAAGGGGTTAAAGGGAATATATCATCAGTAAAGGATCTATTGTTTATGTTTTTATGTTAAGCATATTTTTAAAGAATTTTTGGTGGTTTTTTTAATTTTCCATGACACTATTTATATTTAATTAAAAACGATAAACTACTTTAGTTTTTGCACTGGCCACTAAGCTTAATAATATGCCCCACTTCTTGGTCTACTTTACTTTACTGCAGTAATCTGCTTAGCATTACAGATTCATTATTTGCTTATATACTTTTTATATTATTTATTCATTATTTGTTACTTAGCCTTATGAAAAACAGCAAGATACAGCAAGATTCTTGTAGTACGCCTGATGAAGGCACTGGTGATGTCCCGAAAGCTCGCTATGTAACATCATTACTTCTATTTTTGTTAGCCATTAAAAGGTATCAAACCTGCAATACTCTTATTTTGTTTCTCTTAATGAGAGCACTAAATTAGCCTTATGAATTAATGTAATTTTTTCAAAACTTTTCTATAGTATATTAAAATTTATAAAATAGAATGAATAATTAGTATTAAGTATATTTGAGTATTTGTGTAATAGATAAAACTGAAAAATGATTAAATTATTGGTATTTGTAACTGTGTTTATTTATTTATTTGATATATATATGTGCCAAGAAAATTTAATTTTGCATGGACATAAGTATTCATACCCTCTACTATGACACTTGAAATTTAGGGGGCCTTCTATTTCTCTTGATCATCTTTAAGATGTTTCTACACCTTGTTTGGAGTCCACCTGTAATAAATTCAGCGGATTGGTCATGATTTGGAAATCCACACCCCTGTCTGTGTAAGGTTATACGGCTGACAATGCATATCAGAGCAAAAACCAAGCCATGAGGAGAAAAGAACAGCCCAAAGAGATCAGAGGACATGATGGTGTAGGCACAGATCTGGAGAACGATATACAAAATTTCTGCTCTACTAAACGTTCTCAGGAGCACAGTGACCTCCATAATTTTTACATGGAAGACATCTGGAAGAGTCACAAGCTTTTTTGATGTATGCAAATGAGTCCTTCAGTGCAATTAAGGCAGTACCGTTTGGACAGAAGCCCTGCTCCATTCACTTCGCAAGTCATCCTTTGGACCATTGATTGAAAAGACCAAGCAAAATTAGATATCTGCTGCCTGGCATTGTCAATCAGTGGTCTGAGGGAGAGGCTGGACAGTAAATAAAGTGAAGATTCTGTGCAGTGAGAGCAACAGTGCTGCCCTCATATCACTAAAAGCATCATTTGCATATTTCAAAAAAATAATCTACATGAAAGCCATGGAACAGTATAAGAATAGCACAATTGGAATCAGGTAACCTAAGCCTATCTAGCACAAGGCTTGGTTGCATATCTATGTAACTGATGACAGACACCCTTTAAGTACATTGTGATTTTTTGTTACTATTGAACCAAGGGATGTTGCTACAAAGATACCTAATCACATTTCATATTACATCATCTAAGAAAACATGATTAAAACCATGATAAAAAGCATGAAAGCAGGTACATAATTTTTTTAACCCTTTCAGTGTCGGAGGTTTTTTCGGTTTTGCGTTTTCATTTTTCTTCCCTATTTTCCGTGAGCCATAAATTTTTTATATTTTTGTTCACATAGCTGTATGGGGGCTTATTTTTTGCAGGGAAAGTTGTACTTTCCAAAGCCACCATTTAATATTGCATATGGTGTAGTGGGAAGCAGTAAAAAAATTCCAAATCGGGTGAAATTGCCAAAAAAATGCAATTCTGCTACAGTTTTATGGGGTTTTTTATTTACGGCGTTCGATGTTCATTAAAACTGTCCAGTTACTTTCATTCTACTGGTCATTACAAATATGGCGGTACCTAATATGTATAGTTTTTCTTGTGTTTTGTGTGATAAAATAATTATAAAGTTGGATTTTTTTTTTATGTTGTCATATCTTGACCCCTATAACTTTTTGGTATTCATGTGTATGGAACTGTATGGAGGCTCATTTTTTGCGGGGCGATCTGATCTTTTTATTGATACCATTCTGAGGTATGTATGACTTTTTGATCGCTTTTTATTTAATTTTTTTTAGAAAAAAAAGCGACTAAAAAAAGTGAATCAACCATTTTGACGCTTTTTTCCATCACGCAATTTGCTGTATTGGAATTTTTTTTAATGTTTTAAAAGTACGGGCGTTTTCGGTTGCGGTGATACCAATGATGTCTATATTTATTGTTATTTAGGTATTTATTTTTTAATTATACAGAAAGGGGGGTGATTTAAACTTTTATATTTTTTTATTTTTTATATACTTAAAAAAATTTTGTTTTTTTAATTTTTTGTGATTATTTTAAGGCTCACATATGAGCAAATAGGTCCTGTTTTTTCTTTTTTCTTTTCGAGCAATCAGGGATTTTAAATCCTGCATTTAATATGCCTTTTGCTCATTTCTTAGCCTGGCCTGCCATCTAGTGGCCATACTAAGAATTGCACATTGAAAGCTGTAAACCTAATCAGCGAGGTTTACAGCATTCAAACCCAGGGCCACAGGGGGGCGTTCGTGGGACACCCGGAAGCGAGCGCTTCCGGGTTTAGCGCTATTAGATGCCGTGATCACGTGAGATCACGGCATCTAATAGCTTTAGTTACCGATCGAGTACATCGGTAAGTAGGGGCAAGTCTCTGCTGTTTGAAACAGCAGAGACTTGCCGGCCATGACGCCCGCTCACACGTGCTCCCGCATCGCCCCAGCGCCGTACATGTACAGCGCTGGGAGTGTAAGGGTTAATCAAAGACTTGTAGATTCTCCATTATTTAGTTAAAAGGAAGCTGTCACCACAAAAATGCAGTGTAACCCGCCAGCAACATGTTATAGAGCAGGAGGAGCTGAGCAAATTAATATATGGTTATATGGAAAAACCATTCTGGGCTTTGGAGTCAAGGAGGTGGGGCTATCAGTGATTGACAGCTATCCCTGTATACACAGTCATAGAGGGAGGACTGTCAATCACTACTAGGACCGCCTCCTGGTGTTCAAAATCCAGAATAAGCAGGAATATAAATGAATACGTTACAATAATATGAAGGATAGTTTACGAAATCTTTTCCCATAAAACTATATATCTGTCCAGCTCATCCTGCTCTATTACATTCTTTCCTGTAGCTCAACTACAGTACCATAGGAGTGTGCATAGGACAGCAAATTTGCAAGCACGACCGCCACTGATGGATTGCAGGGTGGTTAAAACAGGGAAACGAGCAGTGTAAAATGTGATGGAAATATGAATCCAGCAGCAAAGGAAGCAATATAGAAAATAACAATACATTAGTAAGTGCCTTGTATTACCTTTCTCTGCATGATAAATGCCATTTGCTTGGAGTGAGACAACCCTTTAAAGTTTAGCTTTTTTGTTTCTCAATTTGAAATTAATTTTTCACCCATCTTTACTTTAATCAGTAACAAAAGATACCACAATGCATCAAACAATATTGATCTTTCAGATTTGAAATGCTTACAGTTCTTAAGTAGAGATGAGTGAGCATACTCGTAAGTGCTCGCTACTCGAACGAGTATCTAGCCATGCTCGAGGAAATGGCATCTCCCGCCTTTTGAATTTTTGGCGACTATAAACTCAGCCAATCACAAGCCAGGAGACTCTGCGGTACACCCAGCATCACGTGGGGCCCTTACATGTCGATAGCAGGGGTTGGCTGGCCTGATCAGGTGACCCTGGAATATACTAGTGACTGCCCGCGGTGCTCGCGGTGCTCGGCTCAGTCGCTGCCTGGATGCCGTTAGGGACAGATCTGCAGTGTGATACAGGGAGAGTGTTAGGGTGTTCTACTAGATTTGTGTTAGGCAGGAGTGATTCTAAAAGAACCCAACAGCCCTTGTTAGGGCTACAAGACCCTTTTTTTTATCTGCTTGTGGCTGGGCTTGCTGGCACTAGTAGTGCAGCTACCGCCATATTTGCAGCATTTTGCAGGGAGACCTGAAAACGTTTATTTTTTGGCTCTCAGTGACACACATCCATTTCAAACAGCTAAGTGGGACAATTTTCTTGTGTTTCATTGAAATAGGCACAGTCTGCAGAAGATTTTTTTCTGTCTAACAGATAGTGGAAGTCACAGTACAAAATCCTTTTGTTTGCTCTCAGTGATACAAATCCATTACACGTAAAAAAAAAACAAAAAAACCTTTGTTTTTTTTTTTTTTAATCTCAGTGATACAAATCCATTTCATACAGCTGTGTGGAACCATTCTGTGTGTCACAGTTCAGCTGGCCAGTCACCACAAACCACAATCCATATTTTCTGTCCAGGTGACCCATACTGTATATCACTTAATCAAATACGGTCTTTTGCTCTCACTGATACAGCTACATTAGAAAAATCTCTGTGCGAAGTTTGTCTCGGTTGCAGTGAAAATAGCCACAGTCAGCAGGGTCTGAGTTTGCTCTCTGATATATTCTGCACGTCACGTAAAAAAAAAAAAAAACTTTGTTTTTTTAAAAAAAAATCTCAGTGATACAAATCCATTTCATACAGCTGTGTGGAACCATTCTGTGTGTCACAGTTCAGCTGGCCAGTCACCACAAACCACAATCCGTATTTTCTGTCCAGGCGACCCATACTGTAGGTCACGTAATCAAATACGGTCTTTTGCTCTCACTGATACAGCTACATTAGAGAAATCTCTGTGCGACATTTGTCTGGGTTGCACTTAAGCAGACCAAGTCTGCCTAATCTAATAGTTTCAGTGTAATTGCTCCATACTGCATGGTACGTAATAAAATACGTAATTTTGCTCTAACTTATCCACCTATATATTAACTTGTTCAGATTGAACAAGTTTGTGGGTTTCAGTACAGCAGGCCCATTTTTTTTTTTCGGTATATATAATACACTTATATACAGAAAATGTTGAACCCCAGGGCTAAGGGTCGAGGACGAGGGCGTGGGCATTCAATTACTGCAGGGGGCAGAGGCTGTGGTCCTGGGCAGAGTGAGACAGTACCTGCTGATGAGGGAGCAGGGGAACGCCGCAGAGCTACACTCCCTAGCTTCATGTCTGAACCTACAGGGACACGTGGTAGAGCACTGTTGAAACCACAACAGTGCGAACAGGTGATGTCGTGGATTGCGGAAATGCTTCAAGTAATTTGTCCACCAGTCAGTCTTCCACGCAGTCCACCCACGTTACCCAAAGGAGCACTCCTCTGGCTCCTCCACCTCAACCTCCTTCCCCCCAGTCTGCCCCCTCCCAGGAAAATTTGGAATGCGATCCGGCATACTCTCAGGAACTGTTTTCTGGACCCTTCCTAGAGTCACAAACCACTTCTCAGGTTGCTGCTGACCTCTTTCCCGATGCCCAAGTTTTCCAACTGTCGCAGTCTGTGGGTGATGACATTGTTGACTTAGTG